>JAQFZN010000027.1:0-88485 GCA_034687075.1 Geophilus carpophagus | reverse complement strand
AAACAAAATGTAAATTAATTTTTACCCTTTTCATTTTCAAATTAGGTTTCTGAGACAGGAAATGTGGTTCTCAAAGGAGGTTATGTGGATCTTACGGAAGTAGATGCTAGTTCAAAACAAGTTGCTAACAATATTTCATCGACTTTGAACCAATCGTTGAAAAGTCAAGCAGCATTTGATGGAATGAAAGCGCGCGTAGCATCAATGAGCGATTTGGTCAATTCTGTCAAGGGAATCTTCGAGTGGACTATTTTGAAAAATGGAAAAGAGGCTGGGAAATGGAGTAAATTTAATACTATCAAGTTTTAAATGTTTTTATAACATAATAAAATGTTTGAAATTTTCTTTAGCTTTGGATTTGAAAAATCCACCGGGCAGTGTTTACGAAGGAGCATCAAAGTCGAAAGCAGATGTTTTGCTTACTGTGGAAGATGATGATGCAGTTGATATAATGTCAGGAAAATTGAATCCACAAAAAGTAAATATTCATTATTTAGTTTACCTTGTATGAAACTATCTTACAGATTTTTGATATTTTCAGGCCTTTATGACTAAAAAATTGACAATTAAAGGAAATATTATGCTCACTCAGAAGTTGAAAAAACTTTTCCCATCGCAAACAAAGTTGTAACCCCGAATATATTTGTGAGAACAGCTCAATATTTTGTTATTTTTAATCATGTGTGGAATTTAAATCATTAATAATGAATAAATAAAGTTTGTTTAAACAACTAAACGATTTATTTAATGTTTTTTAGTTGGTTTAGAAAAAGATTCATACTTGGATTTACTTTTGTACCATAACAGAAATGGGATACCTAATGACGGCAACGTCATCACTGCAAATGCAATCCAATCCAACTAAAAGAAAAAAAAGTAGACATTTAATAAAAGTTAATTGCAAACAAATTTGATAAAAAAAATACCGAATGAGGAGAGAATTTTCTGTTGTAATCTCTGAAAGGAACTATTCCACCCTCCCCAGGTTCACTTGAGAAGCCAATCTGCAAAATGAACATTGCTTTTATAATAATTTGTTACAGTTTATACTGTTTTATGTTCATAACCTGTTCTGTGGGAGAATTTTCAGAGGTTCGGAAACGAATCTCAGCTGCTGAAAAATTTAAGTAGCCGTATAAAGTTGGCCTCAGAACGACAGTGTGCGAGGTGTTGGTACCACTAAAATTTTAAATAAAAATAGATAGATATAATTAAATTATTATTTCTTCAAATCTTAATTTGTATTTCAATCAGCATACGGTGGAATTCGATCAATTTTCATCTTTAATAAGCCACTGACTACTTCGAAGTGATTAGGATCAAAACTGCTGTCAGTTAATTGCACATTGTACGCTGCACTGTAATACATCAAAACTTATTAAACACATGACCTTAAAAGAGTAATTGCAATAAAATTTACCTTCCTCCTACATTATAAATCATGTAGTCAACCAAAATATCTTTTCCTTCGACTAAATATCTATTTAAAATTTGTTTAGAAACAAGCAGACGAGCTTGACTAGTTTCTTCGTCAGCGACGACATAAACGATTAAAAAAGCAATAAAAATTGCTAATAAAGATCGAATCTAAAATGTGCGTAAAAAATGTTATTAATTTATTAATCCAAATTTAAAAACTCCCAAGTTTACCATCGTAAATGCAGGGTTCGGTCAACGTGTACTCGATGTTGTGAGCGTGGCCGGCGGAAACGGAAATAAAAATTTATCTATACCGAAGCGCTACAACAGATTAAAAAGTATACACTGATCTGTGATGCCACCTAGCGAGATTCATTCTAACTAAATATAGTCATTAGGGAGTATTATTTTAATAAAATGATTTTTTAACGATTCCCATTTGTTAAGTACTATACAAATGTTTTATGAACTAATTAAAATTAATAGACAACTATAGTTATATAGATTAACTGTAAAAATATTTTATTTATTTTTTAATAGCAATCAATCCTTCTTCCTTCACAGATACTGATTTAACTAATCCTTTTCCAAAAATCTTAAAATCTTCAACAATTCCTTTGACATCAACAACAATCATGTTATCATTTTCGTGTTCTAAATCTGCTGGCTTTTTACAGTTTAAACGGGATACCTACAAATAATACAATGATCAATATCGTTTATCCTGTTTTAAGAACTAAAAATATAAAATAGTTTACCTTTAACTCAATGGACTCAAACGATTTGCTTTTCCATAATACTGCAATTGTGTCTCCACCGTATTTATCATAAAAAAATACAGCATAATCATCAAAAGTAGTCTGTTATATTAGAAAAAAATTCCTATTAATAATTAAAGTTGATTACTAATTAATACAAAACAAACCCGAAGTTCCTGTAAGTAATATTCTACAGGATCATAACCAAAAATAGGTATCAATTCATAATTCTTTTGTTCATATTCTACATTATTAAAAGACTGGATTTTCTTTACTGCACAATGATTCTTCGGAACTTGCTGAACATTCAAATAAATCATAGCATGGTACGGGACTAAACATGGACGAAATAAAGCCTGTAAAAAATGATGTTACTAAATCAAGCTAAAAAAAGGAATCTCTCATAAAGATGCTACAATATTACTGTTAAATCTGGTGAAAATGAATGTTCCAATTCCGATTCTAAAAGTTGTAATCCAGCTTCAGCAAGTTTAACTAATTGAATAAGAACAGGCAAACAAGGCGCATTTTTGCTCCAACACGATTTAAATTTATCGTATGGAGTAGCCACAAATAAAGCAGGTAAATTGTCGCGTTTGGCTATAAATGTATTTGTTATTTCTGTCAAGTCATCAGCTGTCAATTCATTATTAAAATTGACTATCAGAGGTAGAGTTTTCCAATTATGACGAGCAATCAAATGAAGCCATCTCTGGAAAGCAACTTGTGGACTCCTAAAATAAATAACAGAAAATAAATATCGAATAAATATTGTGGTAATAATAAGAAAACTTGCTTTGGTATAGTGTAAGAGCCAGAATACATAAAAATATATGCCATAGTCAATTCAATGGTTACATCGGATACATGATCTGCAAACAGCTGTGAAGAAATCCATCGTTTGGCCAAACGACATGCGCAGCTGAAAGATCCTTGTTGTAACTGCAAACTAAATACACGTTGTTCAATTATATACACATCACATATTCTAAAATAAAAATATATATAATCAATACCCATGCAATACACTTGAAATTTTAGGTAATTGAATTATGTCCTTTTCAAAGATTCTTGATTTCTCGTTTTCTATAAATTTTAACATGCCGTCAACAGTTTTTTCCATTTTTATTAGTGTTGATTCTCGTTTGTAGCCAATGGTAATGCAGAATAAAAAGCCCTCCTGAAAAACAAAAAATTATTTTAAAATTATTTAAATTTTTATGTTTAAAAATTGTGTGAAGTTGAAAATTTACTTTAAAAACAACCACAAACTCGGTGGTTCCCACGCAATTGACATGACATTGTTTCTTAATTAATTTTGTTAATTTCATATAAAATGCAGCTTTAATTCTCTTAACAGCTTCGGCATCATTTGGCCATTTGTTGCTCCCTTCCAACGTTATTACAACTATAAAATTAATTATTTTAAATTAAATCAACGAACAGAATAATTTTAAAAACACTCACCATCCAATGTTTGAACGAAATATGGCGCCTTCTCAGACTTCTCATTAGGTATTAAATAATTTGTCTTTCTATTTCCTCCTTGTTTGCACGAGTTAAATGGTAAAGGTGGAAAAATCTAAAAATGTATACTCATGACTATGTAATAGAAGTCATATAGTAAATAATTTCAACAGTAAATTTTGACCTACCTCACTATAGCGAAAGCTGGGACTAACTCCCTGTACTGATGTAATGGCGAGTGGAAGATCATCGAGATTTTGAATTTCTTTTCTCAATCTATCAAGAACATTAATAATATTCATCATCAGTTCTTCCCCAGTGCTGCTTCGTGGTAAATTAGAAACCGGGAACTTCAATTTGACTGATACAAATGGATCAACTTGATTTGCAATGTATTGAACGAATTTTTTTCTTATATTTAGATGTCTTAAAAAAAATTATTATTAAAATACTAAAAAAAAAATTAAAAATCAGTAAATATTAATTGCTTACCTATTCAAAATGAATTTTACTATATGAGAACAAACTACTCTCCGTTCACACATAGATCCGCTTGGCCAAGTAACAGCTTCGCAAATAGTAGTGTCTTTAAAACGGCGTAAATCAGATTTAGAACCCCAAAATTCTCGAAATTCTTTAGCTTCTTCTGTTTCTGCAGATGGGCCTTTATCTAAAACATCGCAATAGTGGTCTGGATTCAGCAAAAATCCTATAGTTATTCCGCTGTCAATAACTGATGGCGATTCATCAAGTTTCCACTAAAAAAAAATTTAAATTAATTTAAACTCATCAAAACAATTTCTCTAAATACTTGTATTGGCGATGGTAATTTAATCTCTAACAGATCAATTCGTTCTCCTAATGCTCTGAATAAAATGTCTGTTAGTGTTGGTAAGATGATATACTTTTCATCCCCAACATAATCTGGATATTGGTGAGTAAGCTCATACTTTTGAATTATAAAACTGTAGTTTATTCCAGGTTCAATTCTAAAGTAATAAAAATTATATAAATAAATCTAAAATAACTTTTAGTAAATGTTATTACATACTTGAGTATGTGATCAAATTTTCTAATAAATGGAACAGGTTGCATGAATAAGGCATCAAAATTACTCGCAGAATCGGCAAACTTTAATGATAATTCAGCTTCATGTTTCAACTGGAAGAAAAAGAGATTTATAAATATTTCGAAATAAAACTAATTTACACAAATCATACCCTCAAATATGTACTCTTTGTGACATTTGAACAAAGATTAAAGCTGCTAGTAGAATCGACAAATACCACAGGAAAGTGAAGAAAAAAGTCGTCGGAGTTTGGTTGTTCATTTCTAGACGACGTCCAATCAGATTGACCTTATAAAAAATTTAATAAATAAGTATTTTGCTTTTTTATATTAGTCAAATTACTTACTGAGTGCAAGCCACACAGTTCGAGCAACTTGGTAACTGCTCATTAATTGGTTAAGTTTTTTAACTTCAAGTAAATGAGCAACATATGAAGTTAAGATAAAATTGCTTATGCATCCAAATCCCTGTTTAAAAACAAGTTAAAAAATATTTTTTTGTAAATAAATAAATAAACAAATTATTATTTACCTGATCTAATTGTCTTTGATGTAACCAAACTTTTAATAACAAAACTCCACCAGATATATTTTGAGTAGTTGGCAAAGTGTTTTGCAAATATTCAAAACATGATTCCATTAATATATCGGATAACATAGAGCTGTTATAGTGAGGAGTTGGAGATTCAGTTTCACCTTAAAAAAATGAAAATAAAACGTTAGGTTAGGTTAAGTTAGAGTTTTATTTGAGTGTTACGTTTTTCGCCCTTGAACCATTCATAACGCACATTATTCCGAAATGGTTTGAGTTTTGATAATTGGAAATGATCACTAGGTGGGCATGCAAGTAGTTTTACTGTCATATTAGATAATGAGCCTGAAATGAATTAAAAATTAATTAATTAAAGCATATTTTTTACAGAAAATGCTTTAAATATTTCAAGTACCTTTAGGTTTAATTACTATAATGGGTTTCAGCTGATCACCGTGATGATATTCATAATGAATTTCTTCAATTAAATTATCTGCTTTTTTTAGTATTTTTGCTAAATGCGAGATGTATAATGCTCGTTTATGAAAGTAACGAAGATTTAAATTGTCATCGTTGTAGAAACATTTCTAAAAAAAATAATTATTTAAACGAAAATAAAAATTAATTAACAAAAATTTTAAAATTGAAATGTTTACCTTTGGAATTTGAATCATTACATCCACTGACAGTGTAGATTTTATAGCTAAATCTAATGGAAAACTTCCAATCAATTTTATTTTTTCCGGAGGATGGTAACATATATTTTCTCTTTTGATATTTTTGGTACATCTTGACAGTACAGGAAAAAGTAATGTGCACTCGTTGTTGGTTAAGTCAACCTAAAACAGTAAAAATATCAATTATTTTCATTTAAAATATTCAATATTTAGCAAATTACCTTGTCCTGGGATTTGTCGCTATAAATATATTGTTTGATGTCTTCAAACCACGATAGAAAAAGCTGCTTAGTCTTACTGTTTTTTACTCTTACTTCAGCAAGCAACTCGTCGATCTAAAAAACAAATTAAACATTAAACAAATACCTTTTATTTTATGTAAGGCGTAAACTGTGGTACCTGTAATCGAAACAGACTTGATTGATAAAGCGTTTCATTTTCTTTAAGTTGTGTCAATTCTTGTCTAGTAGGAATCTTTTCTTTTGACTTTTTGTTCTTTTCTTTTCCGGAATTTCGTTTAATTTTTTTAGTCGGTGGTTCTTCTGTAACAGAATCCATTTTAATACACAGATTTAAAAGTGACTCCACGTGCTTAACGACGTGCGAACCCTAGTGGCACTATCTGGAAGCTTTACGGCATGATTTATTTTGAAAATAGGTTTGAATAAAATTTATGAAAAAATGATTTTAAACAAAAAAATTAATAAGAAAAACTGTTTGTCCTTGTGGGACACCATAGACGAGTCATAATATCAAGTGGTAACAATCACTTTAATCAAAAGTATCATACGTAAACAATCTTTGGAAGGGTTGAAATTTGAAGAACTGTAATGAATTTTACAAACGTCAAATTAATTATTACTGTAATAATAATCAATAATAATAATATTTAATAATAATGAAATAAGGAAACAACAAAAATGAATGATTTTTACAATCAATATAAACACAAAAAATATTCTTTAAAATAAATAATTCTAACAAATTCCTGACATGATAATGAAACGTGAACATACGAATGATGTGTAGACAACAACAAGTCAAGTTATTTACATTTACAAATCTATCATTTGAAATTCTATCACAGAAATAACTGCTCATTTTAACAGAATTACATATCAAACTAATTGAGTAAATTGCAAAAAACCTTTATTTTAAAGGTTTACATTTTTCTACCTATGTGTGAAAGATGAATACATTACTGTATTCGTACTGTATTAAGTAAATCTCCCTTCATCCCCTTCATTTTCCTATTATCTCAAATTAAATAGTGAAAAAAATGTATATAAAATAAATAATCTTCTACAGAATAAATAAAAAACTAAATATTGTGCATAAGTAGAAAACTTGTAGATAAAAACCAAGTATTTGGCCTAGAAGATACAGGAAGACTGTCCAAATCGTAAATATATTTCCTCCGTTGCAAAAAATTGGCACGATTGTAAAAGTTATAAAGAAAAAAGATGTGAAAAAGTCGGAAAAACTAATAACTTCTTGTTAAATAATGTGACTAGAATTGTGCTATAATAACTGATCGATGACCGGATGGAGCAAAGACATATGCTCTGCTCCTTTGATAGGAAGCTTGTAGATGGAATAGTGACTAATCATTTCTGGAATGTTGTCGAAAGGTTTGCTGAATTGACCCAAAATATATTTCTCATCCGAATGAACAATTTTCATGTGCATGAAACCACGAGTACTTCTACAAAAAAAAACAAAAACAATTATATACTATTTATTATTGTCATAAGAATTAATTTGCTTTTATCTTACTTGAGAGAAAGTGAAAAATCATGTTTATTACTTTCGCTGTTTCGAACCAAATAACTGCCTTCTTTAAGCATCCTTAAAACATTCTCAGCTTCAACGCGAGTTATAGACCCGTGATACCAACTGAAATAAACATTTAATTTAATTTAGCGTAATTAATATTGAAAATTTTTAAATAAATTACGGTACCCTTGTTTCTGTAAAGGAATCGTTGCATCAACTTTCTCGCCTACAACACTCAATGCAGCACAACCAAAATTCAATTGGAGAGATTGTTTTCTCGATTGATTTTGACTATCAAAACTCAAACTCAAATTAGGACGTTTAGAAGGACCGTTAGTATCTATAGAAAAAAAATTCAAATTAATAATTTCACTTAATAAAATGAATAAAATTGTAGTGTGTATAACCTGGAGGAAAACTGTCTTGTTTATTTAAAGCCAAACTAAGAGTAGGTCTTTTTTTCTCAGTGGTAACCGTTTGCTGTTGAGGTTTATTTGTCGGATGAGTATCTTGTGATTTAGCAGCCTCAAGTAGTTGAGCAGAATCGAGGCTACAACTAAAGGGTAAAGTTCGTTTCTTTGGTCTCATATTCCAGGGAGAATCATAATCATCATCGGGTCGTGTATCCTCCTCTTTTCTAATTAAAGTCATTTCATTTTCTACAGCTTTGCTACTATTATTAAAAATTTCATTTTTCACAGTTAGAATTTCACTGCTGTCAGTTTTTGTCGAGGCATCTGAAAGCAATGAATCTGAAGTGGATGGTTGAGTTTCGCCGTCCGACTGAAGTGAAAATCTTCCTTCAGACGAGTACGACGATTTCAACTTGCAAACTACAGACGGAACTACATGAAAAGCTGACGAATTATTTCTCTGCACACTCGATGACCTGGAAGTGGAACCCAACGTTAAATCGCTGAGAGGTTTAGTTGGCACTTTGACTTTGGTAGATGACATGTAATGTGTCGGCGTGCTTCGAGCACTCGATGCGATGGAGTCGATGCGGCGTAATCGATGAGTGAGTGAGGGAGTCGAGTTGGCACTTTTGGGAGGCGCATGCACCACCGCTGTCACTTGTTCAGTTCTAAAAGCGGGTGAACTGTCGCGTACTTTATTGTATGTTGGCAACCCCATTTGCTCGTTAGTCGTCCCTCGTCGTCCATCTCGAATTAATGTCACTTTTCGTTTTTCTCTGGGCGTTAAACAGCTGGGATTAGAAACTTCGTGCGAAGTGATGGCTCGAACTGGCATTTTGGGTGTGATTTTGGGTGTGCCCGTGTTCGAACACTCGTTCCTTAATATGGGATGGTTAATCATTTCTTCCATGTCGTTCATGTCGTGTGTGACCATGCTATCAAATGCAGTTTCGTACATATGTCGTTGTCGCCCACTCATTGTCTTCTCTTTCCGACTCGTTTCGCGTGAACTTCTTCTTAATTCACTAAATGAACTCCATTCCCATGGATTATCGTAATCCTCGTCCACATCTTCGTATATGTCATCAGAGGTTACCTCTTTTTTATATTCTGTATTAATTTTCAAAAAAATAAAATAATTTCGCAAACATTTCTTAGAAATTCCATTAGTGATTCGAATTTACAATCAAATGTGTCATACATTACCTGCTTCACATGGTTCCGAATAGACATTCTCTAATCTCAAGTCAGCTGGATTACTATAATCCTCGCAAACAATATCCTATAAAAGTAATTAAATTAATTAAATTAATCAAATATTTATTATTATTATCATTGCGAGTGAGTGAAAACGAAACTAAAAAAATGACTATTTTCACTGTGTAAACACAAAACAATTTCTCGTTACGATTTTATACGTTCACTAGGTAATTACATGATAGGAAATAAAATGTCAAAATGCGTTTGGATGAAGGAATTCGATAATGAGGTTCAGGATGAGCATCATCTCACTTTTTCTCTCGTCTATGACATGCCAACATGCCAACACTAAATATCATTAATATCTCTTGCACTCACTACTTGTAATTAAATCGACTCAATTAATGTAAGACTGCAAATAATAAATTAATTGATGGTGTGAGAAATATTTCGAAAAAGCAATTACCTTATTTACATGATCGATTTTGCATCTTGGCAAATAGCTTTGCTTTTCCCACTGCAGGCTTCCCTGCACGTCTTTGACCGTAGAGGTCGCCACTTGTCGCGGTGTAGCAGACCGAATCTCGTAAACATTCATTTTTGTTTCTTTTTTCATGGCTTGGACATTATCGATCGACGACTTGCCTGTTTCATCATCATCTCGCAAGTTTGTCATTAAGTGAATAAATTCATCCGTACTGTACTCGCTGTTCGATGTTTGTTTTTTGCACTTTGTTTTGTTGGTCTTGGATGGAACAAATGTCAACTTGGTTACTCCGTTTAGATCATCGTTGCTGCTTGTTTGCGCTTGAGGGTTGTTCGCATTTATTGTGTATTTCTTCATACCAATTCCGAAGTTCTTCAAAATCTTGGCCATGCTGTTTGTCAAGTGAGAAGAAAAGATGCGATTTTGGGATGACCGTCGACGAGGCTAGTAAATAATTACGTCATGTTCGATTTGGTCAGCACCTGACGAGGAAACGTTAAATTCCAACGAAAGGTCATGAGTAATATGACCTTATTTTTTGAAAATATTCACTATTAATTTAAACTGAAAAATAAAATCATTAACCGTTTTTAAATATTTACAAGAATATTTAGACTTTTGCCCTCTCGAGATAAGTAACAACAAAAACTTACAATGATTGCCACCATGTGTCGTTGCTGTCGCTAATGTTTAACGACTCATAGCTCATGGCTCTTTCTCGGACACCTGCAACTAGATCAAAGCAATTTCTCTTACTTTTCTTTATGATGATTTCATCTCGATAACGCGAAAAGAAAATGCCTTAAAAAATTTCATATTGTTAATGGAATATAATGAGAATGTCGGATCATAAGGAAATTGCAAAATACAGGTAAATAAATAATTTTAAAAAGTTAGAAAACTTTTTTTTTAATCAAAAATGGTATCTGGAGTAATTTTCTTTTTTAAACACGTATTAATATTATTAATTCTGTATATCTCGTGTTACCTTGTGCAAATTATTGGGCACAAAGAAAACAAGTCTAACAGCAAGGTATTGAAATGGTGAGTTTTTATTTGTTTGTTTTACAGGTGATAATGGTAGGACAAGATGAACGGATCAGTACATCATCGTCATACTTTGAATTTAAGTACTATCAGCAATTCCTCATCAAAACCTAATCAAGCTGCAAATGAGTCGAAAGTGAGTGTTGCTGCGGGTGGTGCGAATGTTTTAGACTCAACTTTAAATGCTACTAACAATGTGACGACTGCAACCACTGAATCGGTTGAAAATAAATCAGTCTGTCAATCGAAGATTAATTATGCTCGAAATCATCATGTCAGTGAAAAACTTAAATTACTTGGAATGTTATCAGTTGCATCAGTTCTAATTGCATTTTTAGCGATTGTTTTCTTTTTAAAAATAACTCCGTATGTTGATTTACAAATTATGGAGAATACTCAACGATTATTGAGCGTTGACGAGTGTAAAATAGTTCATGACGTGATCGTTGGGCTTCTGATGTGCACAGTTTCGTTGGACTTTACTTGTTTTCTTGTCTGTGCTTCTCAGTGTTTATTTGCTGCTAAATTACTCAAAGTTGCTCAAGGTGTTTATAGGTAAGTCATGTATTTATTTTTTTATTTTTTTATTTTTTTTTATATATTTTTTTTTATATTTTATTAGAGCTAGTCGATATTTACATTGTGGGTCGTGTTCAAGAGGAATTGCTGTTTGTGGGTTTTTTATATCCGTGCCCGTATTTTTAACAGGTAAAAAATAAAGAAATTGATAGGTAAAATAAATTTTTAATTCAATTGAATTTTTCAGCTCTTATTTTGTACTCATTTATTCATTTTCGAAATGTTTCTGCGATTGTTGTGACTTCGTTGTTAGGAGGAGGAATTTTTTTTAGTGGAGTTACAATAATTTATAATGCACATCTGTGGCAAAGGGAACTTGCACGACCTTTGCAGTTTGTAAAAGCAGATGCGCAGCTCGATGGTTCGTTAAGTACAAATCAAGAGTCAACAACTCAAGTGCCACAAATGGAATTATCTACATTAGTTTAATATTTTTTCATACAAACTGTTGTATTTTTTTCTAACCACGTTTGATATTTTTATTATCATCACTTTATACCCAGTGAATTTTTATATTGTTATATACATAACAAAATTCAATTTTTTAAAATAAAAATAAATTAATCGTTTTCGTAAACCGAGTGTTTGAGTAATTTTGTTACAATTTTAGCACCAAGTTCAAAAAGAGAACAATAATATCAGGAACGTGACCATCAACGTCAACAAGGATTAGTTTTTCACGTTGTGCGCATGCGCAAACCGTTTTTTCAAGTAGTTTATTCCTATTCCGGTTTATTCCTCTTCGTTCGTCTTCTTCATCGGAAGCCATCAGACCGGAGGTCAGCGAAGTTTGTGTCTCGTGAAGTCAGTGATATTCTGGTCAAATTTGGCCTTAAAATCACGAGATTTCAAGATGACTCGTAAGTAGTTAGTAAAGTATTGCGTAGATAAAGAAATATACTGGTACTAAATTGAAAAAGAACGGCCTTGATGGCTCCAAACGTGGAATGTTATTGCGGTCAACAACAGGAATTAAAGATGCTATGACCGAAAAACACGTTATATGCATTTAAAATGTGAATTAACTTGAATTCAATGTGAATTTTAAGTAGAATTTTGCATAAATATGATTCGAATATGTTTTAAGATGCTAAATAATTGATAATTAATCTAATCCTACCCTAATCTGAATTCGTTTTTATCTCAAGTAAATGTCGTATATGTTAATCTAATCGTAAAATTTCTAATTCTACTCATGGCGCATTCAAACGAGGCAGATAAAAATGAAAAAAAAAAATCTAGGCCTTTTACGCATTGCACTGCATTTATTTGAATATAAAATATTTGAGGATAAAAAACGAACTTTATTTCGTGACGAGCAAGTGAAATAGCCTCCATTTCCGATCCGAATTCAGAGGCCTTTTTAGGCTCCGAAACCAGTTGACGCTACTCACATACTAAAATTACAAGGGGTATTGGATTGCAAATAATTTTAAAAAATGTTTTGTTTTGTTTTTTTTCTGGAATATAGGCGGAAATCAACGAGAATTAGCAAGGGCAAAAAATCAAAAGAAACAAGATCAAACTGGTAAGAAGAAAGCGGCCGAAATGAAAGACGGAAATCGAGGAATGTCTCTGGAAACTAGAAAGCACAGGTGTTATTGATGATAAAAAAAATGGAATTTGTTTAAAATCGATGATTTGTATTTGTATTTCAGAGATGCTGAAGTAATGCGTGAGAAGCAACGCAAAGCTGCGGAGAAGAAAGATGGAGATGGTCAAGCTGGTTCATCCACTACTTGAATTTTTTTTATGTTAAATCACGATTTCTTTGCGGTATCATTATTATTCCAAATGATTTTATTTTATTGAAATTGGCAGTTTAGAACATTTACAATAATTTACTAAAGTTGAAAAGCAAATAATATTCAATTTTCATTTATTATTAATAGCATTTTTTCTTGGAGTTCAAATAGATTACACTGAAATCATTGTACATTTTATAGCATCAATTTCTACATTAAACTATTCTATTTTTCAAACATAATTATACAATCCACTCATTGCTTCTTGTAATGCTCTCATACAAGCTAAATTTGATTCAAAACCACCGCCTTTCTCTTGACCATTAGCACATCGAATGTGTTTAAGAAAACCTTCAGTTTCTAATTGATCATTTTGAGGAACGTTTGGACCAAAAAATTCCATCTCAATATCTTCGTATTCAAAGAGTGGAGTTTCATCTTTAGGAATTGGTTGAAATGTTTCTCGTTGAGTTGGTTTATAAGTGGATTTGAAAAGTGGCTTGATTGGTTTTTCCATTTGTTTTTGAATATTTGCGTGTGTTGTTAAGATATGTCCAGCTGGAGCATCCGAATAAGCGAGTTCGTCGATTAAGTTTTCACGATTTGTAACTTTAAGCCGTTTTTCTTCTTTTTTTTCCTCCATTAATCGTTTTTGTCTTTCTAAACTTTCCATTTGCTCAGCTTCAATTTGTTGTTCTATTAATTCTAAATCTCTACTGGGTTTTGATTTGTTTTTTTGTATAATCGCTTTGTTTTCTTTTTTATACAGTTCTATGGACTGTTTTGTTGATTCTACACTGATGTTATGAGTTAAATTGTAGATGATATTCTCCACTTCCTCTAAATAATCGTTGAATTCACGTAAATTCGCAAAATCATTTTCCTGCTTATTAAAATCGCGTAAAACTTTTTTGCGTATGTCCATTTCTTTTTCCACGACCGGATCTTCAAATATTTGTACTCGAAAGTTATTTCTTCTCAAAGGAACGTTACATACAGGGCATGAACCTGATCCTTTGACAAAAAGTAATTCGACGCAGTTGTCACATAAAGCATGGCCACAAACATTTACGAGTAACTTCAACGAAGGATTTCGGTATTTTGTTGTCTTACATTTCGGACAGGCTTGATCGTCCATTTTGGTTGCTACAATAAAGATAACGTGTGCTGTATATACATACAATGTGCAATAATTAGTGACGTACTTGCAGAATTAACTGGAACAGTTCTCAAAATAAACGTCAATTTAAAACGCTTCAAAACGGAAGTTTACAATATACTCGATAGAGGTCACATCTTTAGCTATGCAAATTTTGTCTACTGCCTGTCTGACTTTCCGTTAGAAACTTTGAAAATATATACACTTTAATACTTTTAATTATCATACAAGTTAAAATAAATTGCTATATTTATTTAATTATAATAAATTTTGTTAAAATAAAGTGAAAATAAATAATTGTCAAGTTGGACAAATAGTAGACCACCTTGGCTGTCGATATAACTTGAGTTGAGTTTATAGTGCTTGATCTTGTGTTCATTTACTTCACTTGTCAGTCGAGTGCTTGTTTGTTCGTTATATTTTAGTCTCCGCACATTTTGGTAGAATCTAATTATGATATTCTTTTAACATATTATCATATTTTTACGATTTTTGTTTCTTTTTTTCAAAACAGCCTGTGACTTTCTTTTATCATTAGGAATTTACCGGATAAACTCTCAAAATGAGTTTCAAATCTAAAAGAATCGTTGAATCGGGCTCAGATTCGGATTCTGGACCAGAAGATGTATGAAATAAACAAGATCTTTATTATGAAAACGTAAATAACTTTTATCATATTGTACAGCGTAATGACCCCCCTGCTAAAAAAGGAAAAAAGGATTTCGGAGGAAGCAACAAATCAAAACCACCACAGAAAGCCAAAGCAGCAGCAGCTTCCAATGATGATGAAGAACCCTCATTTCAAGTAAAATACCCATCTTCAAATGATCATTATGTATCTGAATTTTGTACGTTTACAGATAGGTCGACAACGTTTTGTAAAAGTTCGTGAATTTCGTGGTAAATTGATGATTGATATCAGAGAATATTATAACGATGCCGCTGGAGATCTCAAACCGGGAAAAAAAGGTTGGTTAAATTTTGAAGAAAAAAAAATCAATTTTCCGTGCATTTATTAATTCTATTTTCTGTTACAGGAATATCATTAAACACGGAACAATGGAACGCATTAAAGGAGCACATTGCTGATGTCGATGATGCTTTGAAAAAATTCTAATCTTTTATCCATAACTTTACTTTGTAATATCTTTTTTTTTTTGTAATGTAGTTTGTCACATAATGAGAATACAGTTTTCAAACTCTTAATATTAACGTTTAGATTTTATTTGAAAACATATTACAGTGTCATTTATTTTTTATGACTTGAACGATTCTTTTTGAAAGGTGGAGTATGACCTCTCGAATCTGATTTCTGAAAATGTCGCATTGCCTGTAATAAAAAGATAAACATTGTTGCATTAAACATTTTTTAATAAAAATTGAAAGGAATAAACCTGGTAATATCCCGTGTGATATCCGCTCATGTACCAAGAAATAAGCGTTGAAGCCAACACGTCATCTGGAGTTTCTGCATTCAAACACGGAACTGGTGGTGGAGGAATGGGCGAAATACTTGGCATGTTCTACATGTAAAAAGTTATACATTTATCTGGTTTTACGAAAGCATTATTAGTTGCATTATACTCACAAATCTATCCCACATTGGCGGTGGATGATAATTCATTCCAGACCATGGACCCTTAAAATTTTTTATTATAAATTAAAATTAAACAATAATTATTATTTCGATATGTTCATTACCGAGTAACAAAATGGTGGAAAATGTCCACTCGGAGCAGGAGATCGAGGTGGTGGAAATACCCAGGGTGATGGCTCAGTGTTGCATTGAGAATTTTGTTTAAATCGCCATGGGTTAGAGCGTCTTCCAATGGTGCTTCCGTTGTCACTATATGTACTGGACATCTAACACAAAAATATTTTTACATTTTATCATACTATTATTGTTAGCTATTAAAAATTACTTGATCAGGGTCAGACTTATGACCAGGTGAGGATTTTGTACTCTTCAAGTGTCGTTTTTTAGTGGTGGTCAAGGTAGATAGAGAAATATTTTCCTTGTTTCCGTAATCAACAAATTCGACGACACAACTTCCATCTTCTTCGTTAATACTTTCAATCACAGCTGTGTATGATAATCCGTCGCCACTGTAAATTGCCTTGCATGTATCTCCTATTTTCCATTTCTAAATTCAATAAAATAAAAAATTATTTATTCACATATTTTATTGCATATAGATGACAAAAATTACTCGGGGTTTCTGTTTCATATTCTTTGTTTTGCTCTTAGATCGAGGTTTATGCTTTTTACCTTGGTCCTCATTTTCACTTTCGAACTCCCGTTGTTTATTAGTGATTCCCTCCTGAAATAAATTTGGAATATGCACATATATTCGCTTAAAATATTACAAAAAGTTGTTTATACCTTTGCCAAAGCAACTGCTTTGTCGTATGCACGGATCAGTGCTCTGTCATCCCAAATGTTTTCATGATCATTTAAACTCTGTAAATACCAATCTACATATTTACAAATGCATTATTTCTTAATGGACGAATACATTACTTTTACCTCATTCCCCCGAAAGTATACTATCTGATCTGCAGCCATCTCTTCAAAATGACTATTTTAATTATATTCACAAACTGATGTGTTGTAGAAATACAAACTGAATTACTTTTTATAACCTCTTGTCATGCCTGTCTAACTGCAACTTGGGACATCTAATGGGAATATTTCTAAGGTAAAACTATTTATTTATTTGTTTAGATTGTTTGTTTTTGTCCTTTTTTTTAATTTTGCTTATTATTTAATTACTGCAGTCATATTGCCTCAAACATTTTTGTTAATTATATTTGCATAAAAATACAATTTTTTGAACTGACGTAGTCACTTGTCTACTCCTAGTGACATTAAAATGAATTATTTTATTCAAATTTATTTTCGTATAAATTTATATAAATTAATTTATAAATAACAAGATAAAAAATATCTATACATTTTTAATTTTAACATTTTTAAATACAATTTAATAAATATTGTGTTTTCATGATGTCATTTGCAAGGCTTTTATGGCGGCGCCAATCCCGCAGATCACGTGACCTTGCTGCTTTGTGAGCGCATTTTACAGGTAAAACTTTGATATTGCAAATTCTCTTTATTTTTCAAATTAGAGCGAGAACGGTTAATCGATTAATTACACGTAGATGTTATAATAATTACAGAAGCTAATATTTAAGTGAAATGAAAGTTGTTTTGCTGAGAGTTTAAAAGTAATAGTTAGGCCTAATATTTGGAACGAGTTTTATGGCGTCGTCTAATGCACATGTAATTGTTAAACTTTGCTTAACTTTATTCAAAGAAAGGTTAATTTTAAAAAAATTAAAGTTAATAGAAATGAATGGAATAAGTTAAATAATGTAAAAGGGTTCTATATATAAAATTATAACGATTCAATGTGAATATCGACAGGAAATTTGTCTATTTTTAGTTGAATGTTGTCATTGTGTAAACATTAATCATTTTTATCTTTATAAGTTTCTGTTTAAATTTCAGATTTTGTATTTTGTAAATACACCACTGTTTTGTATATATATATATTGTATATGATGAGTGTTGCTGGCACAAGAACACCGCGAGCTGGCAAGGAGAAAACAACTAAATCTTCACTCCAAAATGCGAAATCTGGAACAGAAAGTAAAGTTGTTGATAATCCTAATCCAAAAATTCAGGTAAGATTGACAATAAAATACCGTAAAATTTAGTCTCTTAACCGACATTTTTTTTTTCATTTCGTCTCGTTAGCCAACAGCTGAACAAATGAGATTAGCCCAAATTATCAATGATACAAAGGAATCAGATGATCCAGACCTTAACACTAAAATTGATCAAGTAAAATATTATTTTATTTCAAATGTAATAATTTGAAAAAATGTATTTAAAAAATGTTATTTTTGAATAAATTTTAGGTGATTGAATTAACTGGAAAAAGTAAAGATGAAGCAATCGTAGCGCTTCATGACTGCGATAATGATCCACACAGAGCCATCGATATGTTACTGGAGGGTAAAGTAGCTCAAGGGGAGTGGGAAACGTCTACAAAGAAGAAGAAAAATCGTCAAGTTAATAACCCGGTTACCCAAGTAGATACTGCACAGGCCAACGCTAATTCTGCAAACAATAAAGAAAATAGAAATAAAATTGAAAAATCGCGTGATCAGGAAAGAGAACAACATGATGCAACTGGTCCTAAAAATAGGGGTCCACCAAGACTTAATCGTGGAGGATCGAGCAATAGAAGCTGTTAGTTTGAATTTTTTTATTTATTTCTAACCTAAATTAAATTTGAAATTTTAATTTGAAGGGCGGGGACGTGAAAGTGAGAAAAATGAAAGAAACCTGGAAGATTCGAGAAGTCACGAAAGGAACTCTGAAAATCGTGGACGTGGACGTAAGTTGAATTTTGAAAAATAAATTTGAATAATTTATGTGTATTAATGAATGTATCTTAGGTATGATGAATGGCAGAGGTCGTGGAAGGGGGGTCGGTCATCGCGTAAGGACTTTCCAAAATAGAGGAGTAAGTCAAAGTGCAGGAGGCAGTAGCCGAGGAGCAGGTGGTGGTGGCGGCGGCGGTGGCGGCGGCGGAGGAGCAGGTGGTGGTGGCGGAGGCGGTGGTGGAGGTGGAGTAGGAGGAGGAGGTGGAGGAAGTGGTGGAGGTGGAGGAGTCGGTAGTAGCGGTGGAGGTGGACCTGGAGGACCTAGTGGATTTCCTCGGTCAATCGATACGTGGACCAACAGTACGGCCGAACAAGTCGAAGCGGGAGGTGGCGACAATACGATGAGCGTGGGCAATTGGGGAGACACCTTTCCACCCACCGAAGATTGGGACAACGACGATTGGACTGGAAATTTGTCGGAAACTACTGTGTTCACTCCAAGCGCCTCGGCCGCTACGAACGTGGCTCCTTTGCAGGATTCTACCAACACACCTCAGAGGTAATTATTGTAATTACTTGACAGACGAAAGTTTGGTTTTAATTTTTTGTTTGAATTTTAGCCTTGACTTGTCTGCATTGCTGCAAAAGTCAGTGCCGACGTCAACGTCACTGAATTTAACTGAGTCTCAACAGCATTCCCAGTTTCTTAGCCAGTTCACTCAGCAGGCCACTGAATCGATTAAATCTGCTGTCAGTATTTTTAATTTAATTTTGAGTAATTAAAATTAAATGTTGAAAGTCATATGATGTGTATTACAACTTTCGTTCTACTGAAGAAATAATTTCTTACGATGTTACATTTGTTATCTGATGGCAAAAACATTTAATTTTTTAATTTTTGAGTATTTTTTTTATTCGAAATATTTAAATGGTACATTTGATTTTTAGATTGGCATGCCTTCAACTGTATCTTCGAGTCAGTCGACTAATTTTCAAGGTCTGCAGCCGGCCTCTTTTAGCGCACCCAGTAATGCGTTTCCTTCCACTCCTGCGAAAATCGGATCCTCGCAGAGTTTCGGTGGTACTTCCATATCGTCACCTTCGTCGCAAGTATGATTTTTCCGTTGTTAGAATAATGACTTGATACTAAACACACTTTGTTTGTTTTTTTAAAAAGCCGGTCAAGTCTGTAGCTCTTAACGCATCCTCGGCTGTTACTATTCCCGGCATGCAATCGAATGTTCCAACTGTGGTATCTCGATTGCCATCTTCTGGTGCAGGAGTAGCGACCCAATCGTTACCTCAACGAGCAAAACAACAACGAGCCCGTTTACCACCCCCGTCTAAGGTTGTTATTTGCTTTTTTCTCTTTTTCTCTTAAATGAAAAATTGGTTTTGATTTTTAGATTCCTTCGTCAGCAGTTGAGATGCCTGATGATTCAATAGCACAACTTGACGTGCAGTTTTGTGGTGTCGAGTTTGGTAGTGAACCATTATATCCGGAGTTCACCTCGCCCGAACGGAATTCTTATCAGAGTGTGACGGGCAGTCAATCGACTGGTTTGAGTGGCTCTTTAGTTGGAAATAGTTTGGCGAAACCATCATCGGAAAGTTCTGTGCATTCTGCTTACAGCTCACCAAAGGATCTCGTTCAAGCAGCTTCTCTCTCTCAATCTGCACTCAATCAAAGTGGTCTTTCACAGACTTCACTTGGCCAGTCCGTTCTATCACAAGTACAAAAAGTATTATTTGAAATAAATTTAAAGTAATTGGGGGAAAAAATTACTGATAATTGTATTTGTTGTAGAATACGGCTGCGGATTTATTACCGTTTTCCACTGGTACGCAACCTGAAAGAAAAACGACAACACCATTCGGAAATCAACGGTCGCAAACTTCAACTTTGGAAGGTAAAAAGAAATAAAAAATTAATTTTTTATTAATTTTATTTTATTTTATTAATTTTATTTTATTTTTATTAATTTTATTTTATTTTTATTAATTTTTATTAATTATTTTATTTTAGCTTGCTTGTCCAGTGCAAAGAGTGACAGTAGTAGTTTATCATCGTTTAGCACTCAGAATGCGTCTAGTTACCAATCGACGTACCAGAACCAAAAACCATCAGCTGCTGCATTTTCGTCGCACCAGTCAGGATTGTCGTCATCGTCTGGTTTTGGCGGTCATTCAACTTTAGGACATCAAACAAGTCTTGGTGGAAACACACAATCCGTGTTGAATTCGAATGTATCTCAAAGTTTTAGTTCGTCGTCGCAAACTGCAGTGTCGTACAGTTCTGTTCCTTCAGCGTACCAGTCGCAGAGCCAAAGCAATTTCGTTACCCCAGGCGTGCAAACATCGTATCAAGTACCCGGTAGCGTATCATCGTATTCGTCGCAGGGAAGTGGTAGCAGCACGTTTCCTTCTAATCAAAATCAAAATTCGTTTGGCTCGCATCAAACATCTAGTTTGGGCCAATCGTCGTCGTTTTCTGCGTCAAATCCAGCGCAAACAGGCTATGGCGGTCCTCAATCCAGCTTTGGCTCATCATCAGTTTCGACGGTACAAACACATACTTCATTACACGTTTCGTCCGTGCCCACATCGAAGTTGTCGAGCAGTCTAAAAGATACTACTTTGGATTCATCTAGTCAGGTAGAAAGCGAAGTTATTTGATTTTGAATTGAGTTAATTTGTCGTATTTTTAGCATTCGTACGAGAATTGTCACATGACATCGAATCCAACTAATCTGACGTCCACTGCAACTCTGACGACTACTTCGAACTCGTTAGCATCTGGCAATGTATCGGCTCTTGGCTTAACCACTGCCGTGTCCACGAACACCAGCTCCATGTCCAAAGGTTCCGTGTCAATGGGTAATTGATTTCTCAAGCGTTATTATTACACTTAAAAGTCAAATGATGCTATTTTTATACTTTCGTTCTACTGAAAAAATAATAATTTCGCAAGATGTTAAATTTAATTTCTGATGACAAATAACGTTTAAGATTTTAATTTAATATGAAATTTAATTTCAAAATTTAATTAGATTTTCTTTTTATTTCTAGGAAAATCAGCGTTGCCCAATATGCCACCTGGTGTTACGGCTGTAATGGGACATCAGTATATCATGGGTCAAACTGGATTACCAGTATACGTGAGAATATAATAAATAAATGTTGTGTTAACGTATTTTTGTTGAATTTAATTAAATTTTTTTCTTTTTTTTAGTCTCAATTGTACAGCTATGATGATTTGCAGATGATGCAAAGGATACAACCATTTGTACGTTGATTTATATGAATTTTTTGTTTTATGTGGTTTTCTAAATTAATTTCTAAATTAATTATAGACTGGGTACTACGATATGCCTTTACAACCAGCGACAAGTATTACGGGACGAGATAATTCATTGGCTAACGCGTATTCGACTGATACCAACACAAAATTCAGTCGTGGCGAAAATTCGTCTCCAGTACCAACAACAATGTCGCAACAGCAGAATAATCAGCAACCATTCATGAATCCTGCTACTTTGCCTCCAGGATACAGTTACTACTATACGCCTGGTGGCATTATGCCTGGTACATTTCCTCAGTACGGACATATATTTCCAGTAAGTAATTGATTAGATTTTGAAAAAATGAAAGTTGTAATAAATAAAAATGAATTTGTTTTGTAGGTGCCTCCTGTGACAAACGCGACTAACAGTACACAGTTTCAGAAGCCCACTGGCTATGCTTCTCATACGTACAGTTCTGGTATGATGTTAAAGAATAATTACTAATTTTTATGCGAATACAATATATGTTTACAACTAGGATACGATAATTTGAGCCAAGCACAGGATTATAAAGGATGTTACGGTACTTCGTCGCAGAATCCCAATAAAGGTTGGTGCTTTTGTTTGTTCTGAAATATTTTTTAATTTTTATTTTTTAACTTTTTAATTTTTCGTAGGTGCAAGCAGCAGTGGTTCTAATACAACAGCTGATGTTGCAGCTTGTGTATATGGAAAAAATAGCAGCCAGCTGGGCAAGGTAATAATAAGAAATTAATTATTTTAAAAAAAATGTATGTGTAATAATAATTTTCTTGTATTGTTTCTCGTTTTAGTCTTTTGATAAACCTGGTTTTCCTGCTGGAACACCACCACCTTTCAGTCTGACGGGAACACAAACTGGGCCAATGGGTGCTCCATCAACACCATACGCAGGGCCGTTTATAACAATGATTCAGCATCCATCTACAGTAATGCATCACATGCATCAAGAGACTGCCACTGGAAGCGGACAACGTAACAGCCAAACTGGAGCGCAACAAAAACCTGGGTCAGGTTCTAAACCGACTTACTCGGCAAATTACTGGACCTCCAACTGATTGAAAACTGGATTGTCGTCGATAATTAAGAAATGAAAAATAGTTTGCAAAAGCGACATTCATTTATTATAATTTTCTTTGTCTTTATGCAAAATGTCAATCTTTCGTCGTGTTTGTGAAAAGAAATACAAAAAGTCTGACGAATGAAAATTCTAATATTTGTATCAATTTTTTTCCCTGTATTTAATTTAATCTCGCCCAAGATGGGGAAAAAACCTTCAACCAGAATTTGGTGCGTGTTTGTTTGTCAATTAAGTACACTTTTTTCTTTTATTAATTCCTTATGTTTTTCTGTCGCATTAAAACGATATTTGGTATGTAACTGGAATTAATAATAATAATTAAATTTTTAAAAGTGGTGGAATATTATTTTTATATAAAATTTTTTTTTCTTACTTTGGTTTGCTTGCTTTATTTAATCGTTAATTTTTTTTTTTTTAAATCGTCTCAAAGATTGAGAAAAGATTAGTTTTGTGCTTTTCACCATTTTGAAAAAAAAAGAAAAGAAAGAAAAAGCGAGTTACGATTTTTTGTGATGTGCGTTTTTGTAAATTGCTTAGACTAATAACATGTTTAGTAAAAATTAATAACAGAATTTAAAGATGAAAATTACGTGATGTCTTCAATTTTCTCTTTTCCGCCACCACTCAAACATTGAAAATTCTGTATCAGAATTTTCTAGGTTAGAGAAGAACTTGTGTATAAAGAGATTGAAAAATTTACATAAAAAAGTAAACGTGATTTGTGTTTGTTGGTTAATTATTAATATTGGTATCTATTTTTGTTTTTCAAACGTTTAATACTGAACAAGTCATTTTCTAGCAATCTGTATATATATAGCCAAACTAGATTGCTCTTTATTAATACCAAATTTATTCATATTCCCGTGTTATTATCATGTTCGTTTTTTCTCAATTTTTTTTCGTCTTTTGCCTTAGAATTCTTTTTTTATAGTAGTCTATAATAGATTCAATGGATGTTGAGAAAGCAAAAAAAAATTCAAAAGCTTTAAAGGTGTTGTAGCTTACTCTTTACAAAATTGAAATTTGCAGTTTGAAACACGAAAAAATATTTTTTCAATCAAATTTGAAATAATCGTAATAAATGTAACTGTCTTTCTTTTTTTTTCTTTTTTTTTATTTTACAATGGCAAATTGAAAATGATGAACGTGTTTTTGTAGTAGTATATGTAATTAATTTTGTCCAATTCGTGCTCACTGTTTTTCTACTAGTTTTCTTCGTATAGATCTGATAGTTTATGATCACCATATTTCATTATAATTTCGTAATTGTTTTTTTGTCAATAAATGTACAATGTAAAATTTTATAATTCTCACAATTTTGGACTGTTGCGTTTTCATATTGTAATTTGAATGTGAATTTAGTCAGTACAGTAATGGGTTTACATGATTGACACAGGTGGAAGCCATCAATTTAATGAAAGAAATTAAATTTATTAATATGTCGAGAGCATTTGACATTTAATTATTATTAAAGCGAACGTTTTTTGGCTTCACTCCCAATCGATTAGTTTATGCGTTATGCCATTTGTCATAGACTGCGAAATCCGGAAATTTTAACCATTTTTAATAAACTAACAAAAAGCACACAATCGCAAATAATATGCGGATATTAGTTGTGGCTCAAGTCGAATCCACCACAACCTGATGATAACCTAGGTCAAGGACGAAAAGGGGACCAAATAACATGTGCATGACTGACTTGTGAGTCAATGGAAAAACCTTCTAGTCCCCATTTTTATCCCCCTTACTCATCAATATTCCATGAATTTGTAATCAAATCACTCATTTTAAGCCTGTTAAATCTAAATCTCATCTTCTTTAACTTAGATCTTAGTATGTCGACAAAATAAGAAATTAAAATAAGAATTTTATTTTTTAATTTAAAAAATATGTGCACTCAGCTTTGACTTAAAGTCGGACAGGTAATAGAATGTGTACAGCATGGAACTAGACCTGTAGCATAGTGCCTGTAGAATAGGAATTTTCTATTCAGCGACTAGACGAACGACGGGGGCAGCAACCGTTGGTTGTGACGTCACTCAGCTAAGCCACTCGCTTTCTAGGCATCAAATCGTCTTGCAGCCCACTTGCACTCCTACACTCTTTTGTATCTGCACTGAACAACACCCTTCACCCTCTAACCATTACCTGCACACATCCCAAAAGTTGCCAGCTCGATAGTTAGAATTACTTTTTCGGTGAGTAATAGAATTTATATTATTTTTCTTTTTTACTATTTATATTTATTTCCGATATAAGTTTTGATTTTTAAAAACAATTACGTTTCTATAAGTTAGAATTGAAATATTTGAAAAGAAATTCTAAGTAAGGTTGAGAGAGAAGTGAGCGAAAAAGTTTTTACTTTTATTTTCTAATCATCTTGATAATGAAATACGATATTAAAATGCAAAATATGAAATAATAAGAAAAAATATGTTGTGCGCCTTTGTTCAAGTGATTTGAGAGTTTTCTTTATGTCGTGGTATTGGGTTGTAAAACGAGCGCTAAAAAGAAAGGAAAAAGAAGAGAAAGAAACCAGTTAGTTCTACCGGTAACAAAAAAAATTCCACCGAGTGGTTTTCTTAAAATATTATTATCTAATTAGAAAATCCTTGTTAGTGAAACAAACTTTTTAGAAAGATACATTCTTTCAGAAATATTGGTTTTGGTGAGTTTTAGTAACAGTAAATGCAGTTAAAAATAAGAGTTGAAGGTCAAGAAGGTTGAAAACAGGTTGTGGTTTGCAAATGGAGTCGTTAGATTGGTTGTTTTGCAAACAACTAAAACTCATCCATCCGTTTTCTTGAATAAAAGGGGAAGAAATAAAAAATATTTCACAAGAGTAATTAAAAGTTGTTTCGACGCGTAGCTAATATTTATTTAAACTTCTTTTTATTATTTATTGCTGCAATTTGAATATAGCTCAGGGTCTCTGTCGACAAGTTGTGAGATGCGACATCCTCATCGATTGTATGACGCATCCCATCACTGGATTTCCCTTATAGATAATTTATTTTTTTCTTCCCTGTTGTTTCCTTTTTATTGCAAACATTTTCCTTACTTCAGTTTTTCTTAAAATAATTTCAGATTATCAAGATGAAGCTCATCCTGTGCTGTTTGTTAATGTCGGTTGTTTACTGTCAAAATGATGTGAGTACGACTCCATCAAATACGGAAACAACAACTGTTGGCACGAAAATGACGTCATCTGAAAATCAAACAACGACGATTGAATCAAATAAAGTCGAGCACAATACGAATGCGCAAACTGAGTCTTCCTCAATTAAACCATCACCTACCGTTGGAGGTATATCTCCATTTTTTTATTTTGAATTTTTAAGCTTAATTTTTTTTATTTTTTTAGCTTCGACCGGAGGAAAAGGAAATTCGGCGACTTTTATTTCCATTACTCCAATCCTGTTTGTTTTAAGTGCACTTGGATTTGTATTTTAAATTCGAGTGTATTTTATCTCAAACAATTTTTATGGCTTTATTAAAGAAGAAAAAAGAAACCATTCCATTTGTTTTTTGCATATCTTTGCTCAGGATCGAGTTTCACCTCAAGTGCCTTAGGTGAACCAATCAAATCTTTTGTTTGTTAAAATATATTTTTTTTTTTGTTTATTTTATTGTAAATTGATATATGTAACGAAATGGCTATTGGATGGTTTATAAAAAAAATTGATGTTTGTTCTTCCAGTCTTAAGCTTCCATTTTTAGATGTTTTTTTTTGTTTTTTTTTTAAATGTAATTTGCTTTTTGTGAAAGATGAATGTAGTAAAGAGTTTGATTAAAATCGGATGAAACAAATTATTATTTATTATGATTAATTCTACTTATCAGCGATACACAGTATATAATCCTTGGAAAGGTAAAAAAAAGTTAATTCGGTTTATAAACAATCCCCAAATATTGGTTTCGATATTGAGCTTGATGATACGGGTGTTGTCTTGTGTGCGAGGGCACCTGGTGTTGATAATTGTAAGGTTTGTTTTGAACTTGTGGTGGTATCGACCAAGGAACTTGTTGCGGTGGTGCTTGATGCCAACCTGTGGATGGTTTTTGAAATTGACCGTTCGACTGTGGAAGTGGTGGTGGTGGTGGTGGTAATCCTGGCCACATTCTGTTTCCTACAGATTTAGGAAAAGTTTGGGGTGGTATAAATGAGCCCCCATTTCCTGTGTGTGAGTATTTTGGTCTGTGCCCAACTGATGGTGGTAAAACAGGAATCTGACCATTTCCTGTTGGAACGCATTTAGGTTTTTGACCTGTGGGTGCAATAGGAATAGTACCAGGACCATGTCCATTAAGATTCCAAGTTGATGGAGGTCGGGTTTGACCATTTCCAGGATATAGCTTTTGTCCTCCTTGCCAAGAAGGCCACCCACCGGTTGTTATGTGAGGGCCTGTTTGTTTGCTTGGTGGATTTATTCCAGTTCCATGTATTCCTGGTATAATGCTAGGAAGACTAGTTGTTCCTGATGCAGATGTTTGTCCATTTGATGGTGCAACTTGTTTGCTACCGTTTGGTAGACTTGGCGGAATTCCTGGCCCTGGAGGTATTTTTTGTAATTTTCCGAATAGTTGATTCGCATCAACAACATATTGACGGCCTTGGTAAACGATGATGGCTTTGTGTGGTCCGATGCCACCAACACCGAAGTCGGTGGCTTGTGCTGGCTGATGTTGACCAGAGTTTGTTGTTATAACCAAACAATTGTTGTTGATTAACATTACTATCTAATAATGAAATAAAAATAAATTAAATATGAAGTGATGAGGTATAATTACAAACGTACAATGCAAAGAATGAATCGTGAATTGTTCAACGTGTTCATCTTGTGGGATTTTCTAGCAATTAGTTTGGCTAGGCTCGTCTGGTTTAGTTAAAGGCCATGAAATTTGATAGGGATTCTTACAAACAAAAAGTGAACATCTTTGCATATTAACACATGTGGGCGTTTGAATTTGCAATGAATGTCTTTTTAAAGGCACTTAGAAATGAATCAATGTTACAATTACATACAGATTATATTGGAGATAAAAAGGCTTTAATACATTATTGTGATGCACATGCTATAATAATTTCATTGCCTAATTTATGATAAATTTACATAAAAACTACGAAACTTTTCTGCTAGTTAGAAGAAAAGTGTAAAAAGATGAATCAATTGATAAAGAATATGGGAAAAAAATTTCAAAAATTATTTGCTGTCTGGTGTATTTATTCCTAGAAACATTAACATGTAGTTAATGTTTCTAGGAATAAATATACTGGTTATCATTTCTCAATCTTAACTGAAACTAATAATTTATTAAAACACAATTTAATTCTTAAATTTGATTATTTAAAACTATTTGACAACATAAATTGATTTACATTGAAACACGGTGGTTGAAACATTTAAAATGTTGTGCCATCTAGTTGTAAAAAGGGAACTAAGAATTTGTTAGAATTTAATTTAAATTTAACATTCGATTATTTTGAATTAATTTTGACAATCTAAAACAATCAAACACTTTTTATTGTTTTAAAGATAATTTTTAATTAAAAAATAAACATATAAATTGTTAATTATTTGGAAATATTAGCGCCAGGTGGCGTACCGAGTACAGGAACAGGAAATACTTCTCGCGTAAACTTGTGTGCAGGGTTATCACATTGAACAAGGAGTCAGTAAGTTTTCTATATACTTTATCCACTTTAATCTTCTCCATCCTTCTTTGAAATTTATCAATAAACAAATATATGCTAAAATAATCATTTTTCTTTAATAGTTTCTGTTTTAAAGTAAAATTGGTTTTTAAATCATTACAGAAATGTCACCGCGATATGAAATATGCGTTGGCTTACGGAAGGGCCACAAAGTGACCAAGAATATCACCAAGCCAAGACCTTCCAGGGCGAAAGGAGTAAGGACTGCAATGCATTTATAAATTTCAACAATTTTAAACGTTATTTCTTTATTCAGAAATTATACAAACACACGAAAGTAATTCGTGATATCGTTCGTGAAGTGACTGGATTTGCTCCATACGAAAGACGTGCAATGGAGTTGCTTAAAGTTTCTAAAGACAAACGTGCTCTTAAATTCATTAAGAAAAGGGTAAAACTATATTGATACATATGTTATAAAGTATTAATTTAAAATAATTAAATTTAATATTTATTTTTTATAGTTGGGAACGCATTTGAGAGCAAAGAAGAAGCGTGATGAACTTTCAAATGTAATCACACAAATGAGGAAGGCTGCAGCTGCTGCATCTCATAAAGAAAAGTGATTGTAAAGTTGAAAGTATGTAATAAATTTGGTGGGAAAAAAATAACTTGGAATTTTAATTTTTTTAATTTTCATTTACACAATCAATTTATACAGGAATATTTATAAGAAACTTTACACAAACTTTTTTTTAAATAAACAGAAAAATGAATTTTAAGAAATTGAACATGATTAAAATGCTGATAGGTTTAGTTTCCGTTTTAACAGCAATAATTTACAATTTGATATTTTTAAATAAGAAACATTCATTTTTTTATATTCGTAATACTTTTCTTTTAAGACTGAGCTAGTGAAGAACTTGAGAAATAAATTCTTCAATTGCATTCTATGTAATATATAAATATTTAAATATACAATTGCATGGAGTAAAGAAGAAAAAAATAAAATTTTAAAAACAGTAAGCTGTACATATTTAGAATTTGAAGCTACAGTTGTTATTATTTAATAATTAACAAGTTTTGGAACTAGAATGATGATGGGATTCGAACTGAGATTTTTAAAATTGGATGGAAGATCGAATTGAACAACTGATTATAAATTAACGTTAATATTATTATATTATAAGGCCACTTTGTGTCTAACACAGCTATATATTCCAGCAAGTGCCAACACACAAAACTGTTTGCATCTCGGAGTCGAAAATTCGATATTTTAGAGACAACTGTAAATAACATTGAATACATCTGGCCACAACATAATCACCATAGGTGACTGGAAATTTTTTTTACACGTTGATAATTTACCAAGAAGTACTTTCAACTGACCCTCTTCTTTTTGGCTCTATTCCGCTCCAAATCTGCCGAATTACCTGCAGGTCGAAATTCTCGGATGTCGAGCTGATTAATAAAAAGAAATGTTTAATGCTTTAGGATTACTAATTTTAAAATGAGGAATAAAATAGAAACCAATAGTTCGTCGTCGGGAACACGCGATAGGAAGTCGAGTAGTTCGTTGTTTGGAATGGAATGAGGTGCTCTTAACTTCCTCGTAAACTTATTTATGCCTACAAATTATTAGAATATTTTAAGTCATTCTTATTAATTTTAAATTTCAGGTTTTCCATTCACCCCACACTAGGATGAGAAACCGAAGAGGAACGTGGTAAAGAAAATACGCTGCTAACATCAAACTAATGATGGCCAACCACGATAGGAATGGCACAGTGAAGTTAAATGTGCTGAAAAAAATATAAGTAAGATTTTTAAATTGTTTATTATTAGAAAATTGGTGAGAAATGACTTAATGACAGTGGCAGATACATGGTGGGGTACCACTGCCATAAACATTAAATTGAAGAGAAATTTTTATAATATTTCAAATATTTTTGAGTAATTAAAATGTTTGAATTTTATTTTATTTGTTATTAAATTTGAGCAACCCTTGATCTACCACTGTAATAAGGAGCATTACTTTTTAACACTTTCTGCTATTGACGCAATGTAACCTAACACGTTCTGTACAGATTGCGTGACTTCTTGAATAGCTTGTAATCTTTCCTTCAAACTTTTTTTTTCTTCCTGAAAATGTTTTTCACAATTGAGTTGTGCTATTTTAATTAATTGAAAGAAACTCACCTTGCCATCCTTATCTTCATCGTCCATTTCGTCATCTTCACTCGCGTCATCATCGGAATCTCCATAGGCACGAGTGCCCCCAATAGATACAATAATAAAATTTCTCACAAATAACATGAGTAAACAAATGGGTGCCATGTACAATTCAAAATTGTACACTGCTAAAATAAAAATCTAAAAGGAAAAAATGATTAATAAATTACAGGTGTTATGTAATTTAGATCTAAAAATCTTACAATGAGCGCCATGATACTTCTTAATCTACTTTCCCATTCGAAACAGCTTTGAATGTATTTGGCCACATCAACAGACAGCATGATAAAATATTTTATCCGCATAACATTGCGAATAAATACCTTAAAAAATATAGTATTATATTTAATAATTAAAATAGTGATGATATTAGCAAATGTTTTATACTTGTCTTTTGAATTTTTGGTCCGCTTGCATGTACTTATCTTCTTTAGGGTTAAATGTTCTAATACTGGCCCGTAACTGAAAAATTGGTTAGTTGAAATAATTATTGATTGAAATAAATTGTAATAAAAAAACTAACGGGGTTGTAATGGACTTCCATTTCTAAAAGAATTTGGCCTTTGGCTCTTGACCTGAGTTTTTTATCTTTGAGTACATACCACCTTCTTTCCCCGTTCCGAATCTAAAAATAGAGAAATTTGAGTTTTATTTTATCAAGATGTTATGTTAATGATGATGTATGGTACTTTTAGCAGAGGAATAGCCACTTTCCCAAGGAACTCCACTTTGTGGTCGCGATCTTCGTCATAAACGGTAACTTCGAGCACAGAGTGAATATCCTTAACGTTACTATTTAAATATTGTAACACTATATTACAATACCAAGTGGAGTTATTTAAAATTTTGATATTTCTTACAAAGTGAATATCTTCTGCCACTCTGGACTGAGTGTTTTGTATTCGGTTTGAGTTTGTAATCTGGCGTTAACTAACTCTAGAACACAAAATGGATCACTTTTTCCTCCAATGTCTGCAGATGCTAGGCCTTGAGCTTTAAAAACTGTAAAGAAATTAGTTTTTAAATTAAATATATAAAAAATTGTTTAATTTTAACCTTTAACTGTTAAATGGCCGACATCTTTAAGATTATTGAAGGTGCGCCAGAATTGCTAAAATGAAATAAAAATAAGTGAGATTTGGATAGAGAAAATATTATTTGATTTGAAACTTACATATCTGGAAAGAAGTAGTTCTCTTTCTCTAGGATTTGCTTCAAAAGTGGTCAGATCTGAAATAGTCTCCGCACTCGTCGTGCCACTCACGGTTAATAAGAGGAAGATGGAACCGGCCAGATCATCTAAATCTCGCCATATTCTGTGCGTTTTTTCTTTTTCCAAAGCTGATAAATCAATATTACACCTAAGCAAAATAGAATTGATAAACAGGTTGAAAAATGTTAACCGAAATCAACGTACTTGCCCATCACTTCATCTTTCATTCTTGCATCACAAATGACTATTTCAAGAATATTGCTTTGATCGTCGAACATGTGAAGATCAAACTGTTCCAGCCATTGTGGATTAACAGTTTTCAGGACGGTCTGCAAACGATTTTAATTTAATTTAATAAATTTAAATTATCAAAATGGAGTTTTAAATTTTATTTTCACCTTGCTTTTATATTTTTCATTTGCAAGTCTGAATTTTGCAAACGGATTGGCATTACAATTTTCGGCTAGAGTTATCAAGTCTTTGGCCTCCACCAGTACTATGGTAACGACGCTGCTCCATATTTGACTTTTGAGTTTGCGGCTAGCGTCTGCCAAACGGACGTTACGGTGGAAATACTAAAATGAGATAAAAACAAAGTTGATTTTTTTTTATTTTTTTCATCGGTATCAAGGACATGCAAACAAAATAAAAATATGTTTTGTTTGTTACACAAGGCCATAAAAAAGTTGAAAAATAATTTTGATATCTTTGACCATGACCTGCTGACCTCAAACACACGATGTGCATCTTGCACTCTTTCTTCGATCCAATTCCCCATCTGCTCCTTAACGTGACCCTTTTTTTCGTTATCACTGTCAGTGTTGATATTTTCATGCTGACTTAGTTGTACATTTTCATCTTTGACCGCCATTTTGACAGTGAAGTTAGTTAATTGTTTTCGCTTGGACATTTTCCTAAATAATGGAGATATTTTGTTCACTTTGCAGCTCGTGTTCCTTTGTGCGTTGCAGATGTTTTAAGTTTGAGCCGCACCTGTTGGTTATTAGCTAGGTTTCTAACCGACGATGATGATTCACACCTGTACAACGCAGTTGGCACCATCAACCAATTTTTCGTTCTTCCTTCCTACTCTTTTAATTTTTTTTTAACTTTGGTGCATTCAGTGAAAACTAAAAGAAAACTCGCTAATTCTAAAACGGAAACGGATCTGGGTCAAATTGACATTCATTACGCAATCTATTTATTTTTTTTATTTTTAAATGAGTCATTGATATTTGTGTTTGTCTGGACATTAAATGAGATTATATAATTATTTTTTTATTTTTTTCAAACTTACTTGTTCCTTTTCCTCTTGAGTGTGGGGTATTAGATTTATGACCAAATGAATTTGTCCCATGTTATCATTTTTACCAGGATCCGAGAGAGTGAGCGTGACATCGCTGGGTCTGTGGGTAATAAAATTTAATGGACTGTTTGAATATCATTTTCGAATTAAGCTTAAACATTATTACTTGTGAGGTTCGATCGATGTTAGATCTAAATAGGCCGATCCCATAAAGTCGTCCTGAAGCCCCCAATCGTAATCAAAAACTTTAACGTGTAGGGGCTCAAAGACCTATTTATTATGAAATATTTGAATAAAATGTTTAAAAAAAATTCAATACAGTGATTAATAATTTGAAATTACGTCTTCAATGGGCAGGATGAAGCGCTCATCCCACTCGGGATTTAATGTCTTATTGATGGTTTTGCTCTTATACAGCAATCGACCTCCAGCTTTAAATTTTACATACGGGTCGCTGGTTCCTTGGAAATGAGAAAATAAAAAAAAATTAATTAAAAATGCTTTAAATTACAAATATTAATTTAAATTTTACCGCACGAGTCTCTGGCGACGAGATTTCGACCTTCACGTAAATGGATGGAAACTTCGAAAAAAGCATGTTGTCGCAGAGCTACGTGCCGGTGTCGTAAGATGGACATCTCCTGAAAAATAATGCAATTGTTTTCATTCTAGTTAATATCGATTACCTGGGCGAGTAAGATGCCAAAAAGAAAAATAGAAAAAAAAAACTCATTATTTTACTGGTTGATAGCTTATTATATGTATCGAGTCGATAAATCGAATATCAAGTCAGAGTACCCCACCCGTCGATTTATCAAATTGGCTTTTGTGTCTTACTGTAAATCAAATTTAAACGGAGGAAAAAAAAAAACTTCCTTCGACATAAAAGAACTGTCAAAACTGTTTTCAAACTCGATACAACATTTTATATTACATTTGGTGAAAAACGAAAAAAGCAATTAGTTGATGGAGTTTGCCAGTAAAGTTGGATCAATTTTCATAACTATACATGATAGGTTTAATTAAAATAGTTTCATCAACATAACTAGATTGGCGTTTACTCGGTTTAGGGCTAATATTACTCGTGTTGTTTGGTTCAAGTTGATATTGATCGTCGGATCATTCATGAAAATTTAACAAATAGAATCACACGAGTTTCTTTTTGCTTTATTGATTTGTTTCTCACTTAAACCAATTCCAAAACAAATATAAAGATTGTAGTTTATTCTCCAAGCGTCTTTGCTTTGACCTTAAAGTTAAGTTACTCAGCTGTGTTCATATTTGATTAGAACGGAAATGGTATTTACATATCAATATAATGATATTATTATGGTTTAAATGACAAATTAACTTTTATAATAAAAGGATAGTTTAATTTGTAAATAGCGGAACATAATTAATTAATAAGTGGATAAACGTGACAACGAGGAAATTTCGTAATTAATATGTAAATAGTTGCTATAGGAACCACGTGTTGTAGCGATAAACTATTTTTATTTATCTTTTATGATAATACAAATTAAATTAAAGTGAAAAAAAATAAAATGAAAATATAAAAATGATAATAATTTCTTACCACACTGTCGGTTTTTGTTAAAACTGAACATAAATCGGATTTAGCCGTAGCTGCATCGTGCGATTTGTTTTTTTTACTACTACTACTAGTGTCGTCATCCATACGGTGAGTAGTTCTCTTTGGACTCGGAGACAGCGAAGGAGTTCCACTACGTGAGGCTTCCTGTTCGCTCGAATCACCAGCGTAATCTGTCGAGTTTGCTCGGGATACATCCGGGTGACTGGTGCTCAGTGCTCGACAAGTGTCTCCCAATCGTCGTTTGTCAGTGCTTGTTTTCTTTTGCTCTTTACTTCGAGTGCGTGTCAATCGCTGTGGTGCGAATTTTTTCAGTGACGCCCATACTCCACTTAATTGGAAACCCCGTCGACGTACTCCTCGATGTGTAGGTGTACTGGACGGGGTCGACGATGTATCGTCACCGTACATTTCGTCGTCGTGGGCCGGAATACTTTGCGACGCCAAATCCGATGTACTTTTCGATAGTTTTTTGGCAAGATGGCGATGACCATTTCCAATATCTTTCTCCACTGACCCTAAAAAGCGACATTAAAAAAAATTACAAAAAAAAATCATGATTGCTTGAATCTAATCTATTACATAATTTGACACTGGCTGTTTAGCATTTAGAGTGTGAAAAAATGTTTCAAGGTCGTAGCATAAAAGTGGCGATACTTACAATGGTACTGAACGTGTTTCACCATGATTCCAAATCGAGGAAAATAGTGAAAACATGCGATTAAAAATATATAAAGGAAATAATGTTTTGTTCTTATGCCACCTGGTAAAAAATATTAAATTTATATTTATCGTGTTATTAATCAAATATTTGTTTTTGTTATAAAATTCTATAAAAATTTATTGTTATTGTTTGAAAACGGTTAAATTGGAATTTTGAAATTTGCGATAATTATGTTAGTGGATCAGTGCACTTGATATTTTGCGATGGAATTTAATAATCTATTTTTGTTAAGATTAAAATGTTATTCGCTTAAATTGTAAACAGAACAGTAAGCGAGGTCAGATTAAAGATGAAAGGAAATGGGAAAAAAATAGTTAGACGAAATGAATTTAAGTAGACGAAAATAAATTTTTGGTGCATCCGAGAAGAGTGCTTGAGCTGATTTAAACTTAGAATCAGCAAGTAAAAATGAGAGATGCGGAATTGAAAATATGTGAAATAGATTGAAATTTGATTGGTTATCATTTCAAACAACACACGTACCGGCGGTTGTTAAGCACCGACACCAAGTAACATGACACGGTTTTCGTTTAATTTTTTTCCTTCCTCCCATAGCACAAGAAATTTCTCTTCTCGCGCTTTCGTCACCAATGCCAATTAAGGGTTACAGGTGAGTTGAGATACGCTGCTTGTACATTCTTACGAGTTTTATGGATGAGATTTACTTTTCCACACGTGTAATCAAACTAATAATAGTAATAAATAGCATCAACAACATTAAATTGCGCTAATTTCTTTAAAATGCAATTTTCACTTTGTTACAACTCATAATTCGTTGCTCAATTTAGATTATTTTTTTTACAAACTTATTTTGGTGATCGCGCATCATTAACGTTTTTTTTTCTTTTGGTTAAATGATGTTACAAGTGGATATGAAGTGAAAATGTTAAATAGCGGGCTTACCCTTCTCCATACTTTTTCATTCAAGCCATGGAGCGAAGGATGTTTTGTATTCTTTCGCCGAGTGTAGTGATACTTTGCTCGCTATATCCTCGTAATAATTATGTGAATGTGAATAACGTATAGTTGAAGTGAGATCATTATTAAATCAATCAAAATTTACTTCTCATCTGATATTAAATTGGTTGTGGGGCTCCCCAGCATTGAATTTCGCTCACGTCATTCGCCATCTATTCTAAATTAAGAACGAGTCTTTTAACCCTCTAGACTCGACTAATTACTTTACTTTTATTACATTTTTATTCAAATTTTTGTTGATGGAATTTTAGTGAATGATTACTTAGTCTGAAAATTAACTTTTCTTTTTTATTTATTCATTTTTAATGCCCAAAGTGGCCAATTTTAAGTGACATTCAGTGTGGGCATGCATTACATGTGCGGACAGATTTGTTCTTTTGACAAGTCGTCGTAAGAATAGGTGATACGAAAAGAAATAATTAAAGTATAATTACATCTGAAAGTATAAAGAATAAATTTGTAATTTAATTTTAGAAAAAAAAATATTTCTATTTAAAATAAAATTATTGTGAAATTGATTTAAATTTTAGAGATAAAAAAAATAAAAGTAATTCTCCGTTTGCTATTTTTGTAAATCACATTTTCTTACAACCCACTGCGGTGGTTGATGAACTTCCTGAAGCGAGCTTTGTGTTAAGATTATCAACTTGTAAGTGAAAATGTTTGGCGGCCAAGCTCCAATTCTGGTTTTGAGTGAGTACAAATTAATTTTTACTTTGTAAATAATGAGTAACAGCATGAAATAATTGTACTAGGCCAAAATACGAAGAGAGAATCTGGAAGAAAAGTCCAGCTTGAAAACATCAGCGCGTCTAAGGTAATAAGCCTAATCACATGGCTGACATTTTCAAAGGTGTGACTTTGGAGTAACTGAAATAATAATAACTTGTTTCAGGCGGTTGCTGATGTTATAAGAACATGTCTAGGACCTAGAGCCATGTTAAAGGTATTTAATTAAACAAAATTAATTTAAAAAATAAAATTAATAGTGAATGAAATTTTAGATGTTGATGGACCCAATGGGCGGCATAGTTATGACCAATGATGGAAATGCTATTTTAAGAGAGGTATTTTAAATTGCAATATGTTAATTTTATTATTATAAACGAATTTCTATTATTATCATCATAAAGATTACTGTACAACATCCAGCAGCGAAATCCATGATAGAAATTAGCCGAACTCAGGATGAGGAAGTGGGCGATGGAACTACATCTGTAATTATCTTAGGTTGTAACAAACAATACTTTAAAAAATTGCAATTTGATAATTATAAATTTTTCTTATTTAAATATTTTTAGCTGGAGAAATTTTGTCGGTTGCAGAACCATTTTTGGGACAGCAAATGCATCCTACTGTGATTATTTCTGCTTATCGACAAGCATTAGAAGATATGATCAATATCTTAAAAGACCAAGTTAGGTAAAGTAGTAATATGAGATAAATTGAATGCATTTTTTTGTTTTGATAAATATTTTTAATATTTGATAGTTTACCTGTTGATGTAAACAATCGTGACCAAATGTTACAAATTGTGAAAAGTTGCATTGGAACAAAGTTTATTGGACGTTGGTCTGATTTGGCATGTCAAATTGCTTTGGATTCAGTTGCAACTGTTTACATGGAGGAAAATGGTAGAAAGGAGATTGATATCAAGAGATATGTTAAAGTAGAAAAGGTAATGAAAAATTTAAATTATGAAAACTAACTATAATTATATTAATGTTGATGTTTATGATTGTGTGTTAAGTTACCTGGTGGAACAATTGAAGATTCGAGAGTGTTGAGAGGTGTGATGTTAAATAAAGATGTAACACATCCTAAAATGAGAAGACGCATTGAAAATCCTCGAATTTTATTGCTGGATTGTTCGTTGGAATACAAAAAAGGAGAAAGTCAAACGAATATTGAAATGCTGAAAGAAGAGGATTTTAATAAAATTCTTCAGTTAGAAGAGGAATTTGTGCAAAAACTTTGCGAAGATATTATACGCATTAAGCCTGATCTTGTTTTTACAGAGAAAGGAATATCTGGTAAGGAGGCATTTATTTTAACTTGAAAAAATAAATCTCGAAAAAATTATTTCATTTATTTCTAGATCTTGCCCAACATTTCTTAGTGAAAGCAAACATTACTGCTATTCGACGTGTTCGTAAAACCGATAACAACCGCATCGCTCGGTATTGATAATAATATTTATCTCTATTTCTCTTTGTAATGGTTTAATTTAAAAAAAATTAGTGCTTGCGGTGGTACAATTGTGAGTCGAACAGATGAAATACGTGAAGAAGATATAGGAACTGGTGCTGGTTTATTCGAAATTCAAAAAATAGGAGATGAGTAAGTATAATAAGTAATAAACCAAAGAGGTATAGTTTACTAATAAAACTTGGTTTTAGATACTTCTGTTTCATCACGGAATGCAAAGACCCTAAAGCGTGTACTATCGTTTTGAGAGGCGCCAGCAAAGATATTTTAAATGAAGTTGAACGTAATCTCCAAGACGCATTGCAAGTTGCACGCAACGTTACAATTGAGCCTAGATTAGTTCCTGGTGGAGGTGCAGTTGAAATGGCAGTTGCAAGAGTAAGAAGTTATTGAGATAAAGTTTTGTTTACATATTTTAACTGTTTAAAGTTTTTTGTAGATATTGCAAGAAAAATCGAAGAGCATTACTGGAATTCATCAATGGCCTTATCGAGCTGTTGCTCAAGCTCTGGAAGTTATTCCAAGAACATTGATTCAAAATTGTGGCTGGAACACGATCAGAGTTCTGACTGCCCTAAGAGTAAATTATTACATCATTTTATATTCAGTATTATAATTTCTAAGTTTGAATTATTTTGTTTCTGTAGGCAAAACACGCAACGTCTGGAAATTCGACATGGGGAATTGATGGTGAAACTGGTAATATTGTTGACATGACAATACTTGGCATTTTCGAACCGTTAGCTGTGAAATTGCAAATTTATAAAACCGCAATTGAGGTAAATTGTACTTTGATGTTTTATTATGGCAAAGTATTCTAAAATTATTTCATTTTTCTCTAGACTGCAATTTTGTTGTTGCGAATTGATGATATCGTATCAGGTTCAAAGAAGAAATCAGCAGAAAACGATGGCCCAAAGTCGCAACCAGCAGCTCAAAATCCCCAAGAGGAATAAGTGACAAGAATACCGAAAGAAAAATAAATTAATTCTTTTTTTTATTACAACTGTGGTTAAAAAATAATTTTTTTTTTACACACAAGATTATGTTAACTGTTTATTAGTTGTATCCATCATTTATTAATGACTTAAAAACAAAGTTGCTTCTAAAAAATGCTTGTCATGAAAGTGTAAGGTTTAACAAAAAAAACAAAATTAGTTAAATATAAAAGAAACTTGTGCTGAAATTTTGGTGGTAATGTTTAGATTGATGGTTGGCAAATTCACACTGTTGAGATTATCATTGTTTCCCTGAGCCTTTTCCATAACAGAAAACATTTTATTTGTTTTATTTTTGCTTCAACCTCTCGTGTTTTTAAACACTGATGCATCAAACATGGTGGTTTCTTCATCATCCTCTCGATCCAATGGAGTCATTTCAACATCTGAATGAGATTTCAGTAGGCCATACATTTGCAGTTTGCTTTTCTTACGTCGTAATCTAAAAGAAATTTTCAAGGAAAAATTAAACATTTAATTCAATAAAAGAAATTTAAATAAACAAACCTTGTCATGATTACATTATACACAATAACAAGAACTACAAATCCACAAGCGACGTAAACAGCTCTCAGTATTGCACTGTTATTTTTAAATATATCTGATAAAGGTTTTCCTCTAGGCAATAACACTTGATTCGTATTATTATTATTATTATTGGAATTATTTGACGATGAATTGTTTAACTGTGTTTGATTGGAATTATGCTCTGACGATATTGTAACATTGTCAACAACTGTTGAAGTAATTTGTGACAAATCTGTCCGTTTCTGGCTAACACATTGTGTTAATAACACTGATATAATGATGATGTGGAAGAAAATGTTCGATAGAGTTGTGTTCGTCATTATCACATTGATTCTGGTCAATAAATAAAAGATGGAAGTGGTTTTTACTAACTAACTACGACTCACCATGCCCATCGGTCTCATCAGTGTCCGTGACGTCAATAATTATCAGATTAAATAAACAAAACAAAAATATAAACATAATTTTTTATTACATTAATTCCTATCAAATTTATTGAAACAACAAATATATAAAGATCAATTTAAATTTTAATGTTCGCTTTGAGAATTATTCTGATTATCGTTATAATCCAATAGCGAGCCAATAGGAAGCATGTTTTTCATCTTTTCACGTAATATCACAGAATATTCCATGGCAATGCGCCATCTGGAGAGTAAAATGAAAAGTGATGATTATAATGTCCGTTCTAGTTTGATAATCAACTGACTCATTTCATAGACAAAACAATGGAGTAGGTAAGCATTGTAGTGTTTATTTTCTGAATAAAGTACGCTTTAGTCTGATAGACGGAATACGTATGCTGAATGCTTTTTTAAGTTGTTAGTATTTTGTAGGAAATCATATTGTTAATCGAGCGATGAAAATGAATTCCGCAAACAACAAAAGCAGTTCCGAGTTTATGGCAGCAATTGAAGCTGCTGCCAAAATAAATGCGATCTTGATTGCGAAAGGAAAACTAAAGCTACCTGCTGCGGCAAATAGGCCCAAAGTAAAACGATTTTTTTTCCAAAATTTTATTCCGAATATTGCATAAGTAGTATTTTTTTCCGATTAGATTGTTGGTACCACGAAAGCATCTGGCGATCTTTTTACGGCTGAAGTAGAAATTAATGATGCTCCAATAAGTGCAAGAAATATGCTAACGAGAGGCCATACACAAGACGAGGTGATTATTATCAAAAAGTGGGACAACGGTTGATTTTTTTTAATATATTTTTTTTCTTGTTTGTAAAAATAGGTTAATAAATTTAGTGGGGCTGCAGTTTCTACGAGAGGGAGATACATGTCTTTTGAAGATCGTGCTAAAAATAATATGGGGTAAGCAATAAAAATAAAGATTAAAAAAAAAAAGTCCAATTGATTTTTGAATATTTTTTTCCAATGATTAGTGAGCGCCCTCTTTATTTGCACGTGCAGGCTTCCAACAGAGAAGCTGTTGATCGTAAGTACAGATTATTTTATTGTTAGTGTACATAAATTTGAAATTAAAGTGGATATAAATTGTTAGTGGCTGTACAACGGATACGAGAAATTATTCAGCAACATGTGAAAATTGTTCCTTCGACTGGAACTAAAGTTGCAACAACGACATCGACAAATACAGTTGTAACGATCTCACCACCACCTTTGATGTCGATAAATACATCAATGGTTCATGCGGGGGTTTGTTATTTGGATTAAAAAAGTTGTTTACATTTTATTGATTGGTGTTATGTTACTGTAGTTGCAATTTGTACAAGATAAAGTATTCATTGGATTGGAACATATTCCTGAATCGTTTGGTGTTAGAGATAAAATTCTCGGTCCAGGTGTAAGTAAAGTTTAAAAGTTTTTAAATTTTTCATTTAATAATGTTATTTGTGAATGCATTAGGGTTCTTACCTTCAACACGTGAGAAGTGAAACAGGAGCCACCATTACATTAAGAGGAAAGGGTTCTGGTTTAATTGAGCCTATATCTGGTCGAGAAGCTTTTGAACCGTTACACGTTCATGTAATGTAAGGAAATAATGAATTTATTTTGATTTTTTATTTTAAATTTTTAAAAAACTTTGTTTTAAAGCCATTCTAAGTTAGAAGGATTACAAGCTGCCAGAGAATTAGTTTTAAATCTAATTCAAACGGTAATGTTAATGATTTTTAAAAATTTGTAGTGAATAATATTAATAATAAAATGTATTTTTTGTAGGTGCAACAAGAATATAATCAATGGCAACAACAACAGACATTAGCGGCTGCTTTTGCTGTTCAAACTCAGACAGTTCCAGTGAGTTTGCAAGCTTCAACTGCTCTTGGGCTTGGCACAGTCACCACGAGTATTCCAAATTTGTTGACACATGTTACAGTACCCGTGACTACACTTAGCACCTCGATGCCTAATTTGACTCAAAGTGTAATTGGTCAACTGACATGTCCTCAAATTACATTTAGTGAAGGATCAAATTTAATGGCGCATACTTATGCTGTATCTGCTATTGACACTCATCCTTCAAGTACAACTGCTACAATTTTAAGCACTCAGCCATCTGTGGTTAGTCCAAACAGTTTTGCCTTGACACAACCACTTGTAACTAGCACAGGTAAAAATTAATTTAAAATAAATTATTTGCTTACTTAGTTGTAATTTTGTAATTACTCATTTCAGTTCATCTATCTGGAGTTGCACAACAATTAGTTCAGCAACAGCAGCAGACGAGTCTTCCTCAAATGGTGACATCGCATCCAAGCATTATACATCCTGCAACAGCTCAAATGACGCAAGCAACGCTACAGGATCACCAACAACAGACTTTATTATTGATGCCTCAACTTCAAGTTAATAATTTAGCAGCCGTACAAACGGCACATCATCATCATCAACAACAGCAGCATCAGCAACAACAAGCAGCAATTATTCTTGCTTCGTCGCAATCGTCTAATACTTTACAGCAACAAAATGCAATGCTTTCACAAGCACAACCAGCTACACAAATACTTCTCAGTCAAGCTCCACAAGCTGCTTTGGTCGTTCCGAATCAACAGCAAACTGCTCTTATTCAACAAGTAAGAAATTGTTGATTACATTACGCCTTTTGTTATATTTAACGAAGAATTTTTATTTATGTAGTCGCAACAACGCTCAACTACAGAATATATGGCTTCACAGATTCATCAAACGAACCAATTAATAAATGCTGCAAATGCAACTAGTTACGCAACAACTGTTGATCAATCAGTTCGTGCGAGTTTAGCTGCTGCAGCTAATCAACAAACATTTACTTACCTACCTAAAGAATCTTTCATGCATCAATCAACAAATGCTAATTTGTTGTCACAAACTCAACAAAATATTATGTCACAGTCTGTGCTAACTTCACCTCAGCATCTTCCTGCTGGTTATCAATATCAAGTACGTTAAGGATATTACACGTAGATTCGATTGTGTTGATTATTAATTCGAGTGATTGTGTTTTAAGTTGTCTGGACATCAATCAATCGGTAATAGTTTAAATTTTTCTACTGTTTACCCTGCTTATCGGCAAAACGAACAGCCGCATAAACGACATTTTAGTGAGGAACCCAGTAGGAAAGATGAAGAAAATCGAATAATGTTAGGTTATCAGGTATTTTGTTTTAGTTAAAAATATTTTTGAAAAAATTATTACGACCGATTAATTTTTGCAGCAGCAACAACAACAAAAATCAATGCATCTCGTAGGAATGAGTCAAGCATCTGCCATGGTTACGAATGACTACTTGAATAAGCAAGGAGGGTATGTATTGGCTATTTTTATTTATATTCTGACACTAAAGAGACGCCTCATTTTTTTTCGTTTCTTAGAGCGAGAGAATTAGCCATTTAAATTGTATTAAAAAATTTAAAAGAAACGCATATAGTGAATAATTTAACGGGGGAAAAAGAAAAGATTGTGTACTGTAGAATTTAAAGAAATATAGATGGAAGTTGATTGATAGACAATTTTCTTGAATTGTTTTATCTAGCAATGGGCGTTGGATGGCCTTAATTTGTAAAAATGTTTATAATCAACTCTTTTTCTATCTTTTTCTTAGAATTTACTTCTGAAAACACGGGTTTTTGTTTTTTAATTTTTATTTATTTTTATACAAAGAAATTTTTGCTTTTGAATTTTTGGTCCTCAAACAATTTTTTTCTTAACGGTTATTTTTTTGATGGTTCGTTTCTAAAATAAAAATGTTAATAAAAATGACTTTGACTTTACAGGAAGAAATTTTGGGGGTTGTTGTTGTTTGGGAATATTAAAAAAGTAGCTTCATTTTTTTCTTGCCAGAGATCGTACGTGTGTGTGTGATAAAATAAGCATTGGTTATTTGAACATGTTAATATTGATGATTGAGTACCAATAACGGACTCGTGTTGCTTCAATAGGTTGCAGAGCACATCGACATCTTCTGGTTTGGTGATGCCGCCTCCACCACCCCCTCCTCCCTTGTCCTCTGGGACTCTACAGAAAGAGCGTGACAAACAGTTAATGCCGCCGCCTTCACTTCCTCCACCTTCACTCCAATCGTGTGCGACAGGTTTGTATTGGTGACATGATGACTAAACTATTGTTTTGATTTCAAATTTTTCAGGAAGAGGAAGTATAATGAAAACTTTGAAAGACTTGATTTTTTTCAATTTTATTGTTTTTCTTTTTATTTTGGTGTTTTTGGAAAAAAAAATATTTAATCTAATTTTTTTTTCGTTTTTTAAAATTTTTTAATCGTGTTCATTTTTTCATCTCTTTCAGCTCTAGTTATATACATTTTTGCGTTTTTTTTGTTTTTTCAATTATTTTTTTCTTTTAAACTATTTGTTTATTTCTTTTATTTGAATGTGAAGAATTTTTGTTTTGCAGGTTGATGACTTCATTTCACTTGTTTTGATAACATGTTGTCATTTTTTTTATTAGAAGAAAACTGGATTGAATTTTGTTTTGATTACTTAATGACTAATGCGATTTCAAAACATGAAATGTTTGAATTTTTATAAAAGCAATAATGATAAATTACTATCAAATCTAAAATTCTTCAATTTATTTATTTATTTATTAAATATTTGTAAGTAATAATTTTTATTAAGCACTTAAGGTTGAGACAAAAGCGCCATCAGTCGATGATTAAATAATTTTTATTCCTTTTCAGACCTGTTCTATATTAAGTTAAATTTTTGCGTGTGTTGCGCAAAGGATTTGTTTATCTAATTTCATTTTTTTTCTTCCATTTTATGCCATTAGGTAACAAAGCTCCATCTAGGGGAGAATCTGATCGCAAACGATTGAAAGGAGCCTTGGGTTCTGTTGCGAGTAAGTTTTACTAATTAAATGTTACTATGACATATAATTATTGATGATTATTTATTGCATGATGAAAAAACAGTGTACGGCAACTCTGATGAAGAGGATGACGACAACAATACGTGCAACATGTCTAGATTGCGGCAAGTGCATCGTGTAGTGAAAACAAAGAATTATTTATCTAGTGGAGGCAACAAACTTCAAGGTTACGCCACCTCAGGGTTGTCTCATCAGCATGTGTTCAGTTCAGCATCGGCCAAAAGTGGTCAAGCAGTATACGGGTCATCACATCTTTCGCGCCAGAGTACTCCATTTTGGATGGCGCCCAACTGACTTTAAGGTGATATAATGCTTATGTTTATAATAATAATCGGTCTATATATAATTGTTTAATAATTTATATAAAAAAATTATTAAATAGTCATTTTTGTCAAAGTTTTAAAAAAATATTTATTTTGCAACAAATGAACAGAAAATTAAATGATAAAAAAAAAATGTATGTGTAAGATAATTATTTCTTGATAAGGTCAAGAAATTAATGTAAATGTTAAATAAATTGCTCTATATTGTTTTGACGCGATCAAAGTGATATAGTTAAGTGAGTCATTAATGAGTCTCATGACCTAAATTGAAAAATTAACTAATTGCACTTATTAAGTTCGAAGAAAGTAAATTAAAAATAACGAGATAATAATATGCATTGGAATTAGTTTAGTTTTAAAAATATTAAAATTTTAAAATTAAAAAGGAAATCATATATCCAATAGTTCTACTTCACTAATACACGCTGATATAGTCCGAACTGATGGATTATCGTCACATTTAATTCGTAATCCGTTCACTTTAGTTTTTAAATTTTTAGTCCGAGTAAAATATAGATGAAATTCAAGGATGTAATATCCGATCATGGCTGCCACGATAAAGCCGAATAAAATATAGAGTTTGACCGAAACACACAAATAATAACTGTAACCAAATGATACACACAGACCAACACCGTACCAGAACGTTTGACACGAGTATGCTACTTGAGTCTTGTCTTCGTATAATGTTCCGTACAGAGCTGAAATTAAAAATAACGTTATATTTGATAGTTTACCCGTAAATAGTCCAACTTACTCGATATGTGCGTGCTTAGAATTCCGTCGGCCATTCCCCAAATGGCGGCTACTACGTAAAACATGAGATGGGAGTCTGCAGATGGTTGCCAGTTTAAAAGAACAAACATGAGACTACCTAAAAGACTACTACCCAAAATCATAACGGGGACTCGTCCAAACCATCCACTTAAAGTTTCTTGACATGCCGCACTTATTCCGTCTACTAATCCGTAACATGTCATAACTAAGCCTACTTGTGAAATTCCTATACTACAACTGACGTATGCCTGAAAATGAAATCGTTCAAATGAATCAAAACAAGCAAAATGGCGGCAATCAATTTACCTGAGTGTAATCGCCGAAAAAAAATCCTTCAGCCATTCCTATCACTATGCTTATCATCACTAGCAGTAGTTGTTGAGGATGGCACAGAAGTTGCGTAGTTTCTGACACGATTTCTTTCAATTTTGGCACCGTTTTTGTAGTGGTTAATGAATAATCGTCGAGGAATATGGTTGTAACAACTGCTAAAACTCCCATAGCGGTGAAGATTCCACATAAAGTGTAAACACGCCATTGTTGTGGGCTATTAATCGTTTGATTATTCGAATTTAAATTATCGGGACAAAAGTGAATGCCGCAAAACGATTCGTCGACACTGAGGGTTTCGTTCGTCGACCATAATTCACGAGTATCGAGTATTGCCCATACGAGCACATTGCCTAAAATGAAACTGGATTGTGTCACAACGCCACACAAACCAAACATTTTAAGTAAGAAACTTTCACGTTCACTACCAAAAACTTTGGAGTGATACGACGCTAAATCGGAGTAGTAAACACTTACTGCTTGTGCAATTAAACAATCGCCCAAACCTGCTAAAATTGAGCCGGGAATTATAGTTCCCCAAACCACGTGGAAGTTAATTAGCAAGTAAGGAATAATGAGGACACAAGCAACTAAAATAACTCTTTTTGAACTCCATCTTTTAGTTCCGTAAGTACATAAAATTAAACTTCCGAATAACATTATTCCTGCGTTGATGCTTTCCGATGCAACTCCTTGACCTTCGTCACTTAGTAAAGAACTCATCAAATTCGTGTACGTCATCATGGGTGAATGATAGAAAAATATGGCCAAATCCAACATGATAATATTCTTCCACATTTTGATTTTCTCTCGACGTAAGTTCACTTTCATCTCGGCTGCAACGTCCTTCATTTTATTCGAAATTGATGATAAAGCTTCTTGAGGCAGTGTATTGCAGTTGAGTTCTGTCAGGCAGTTCATTTTATCCTAGAAAAATAGATTTAAAAAAATGAAGGAAATAAGTTTTTCTTGCTTTTACGTAACCCTAATTGATCGATTCTACGCGCGGGAAAAATGTTGTAGTGAGCTTTGATGCAGGGACTAGGGTAACCTTTGATACGAATATTATATATAAATTGTGTATGAAGAAAAGTAAGGTGAAAGTTCTTAAGCAACAAGTTCAAGGAACTAACCAATTGAAAAGAAGCGTGATCTTGTCCTTGGTCGGCTGTGACTGAATTGAGTTCGGCCTCCGGATGATGGTCACGGCAAACCATTGAAATTCGCCGCCGATTCAAACTCATATTCAAATAGCGGTAGCACTCAGTTGTACTTCAACTTGACTGAATTTCCTGCGTGAGTATACGATTGCCCTCGAATCTCTTTTGTGTAGCCACGAGATGAGAGTTAACAACAAAAAGAAAAAAAATTAATTTGATTGCGGTTTTTAGTGTATGATGTGTTCCGTTTCCTCTGGTGTCCAAATAATGAATGAAATGAAAAATAAAAAAAATAGCGATGATTTTGATTTCGATTTTGAAATAGTTTATCTCGCTTTATATTTAAACTTGATTTCAATTTATATTCATTTCGACGGATAAAAATTTTATTTTATTTTAATTTGTTTCCTTTTTTAATTTAAGGAAAATAAATAGAATGGTTTACTTACGGTAGCTAGTGATGTCGTTAATTTGAGATTTGGTTTGTGTCACTAAAGTTGTCCCCCTTAAATTGTAGTGATACGAGTTTCCCGTTCCAACAAAAAAATTTGCAGTTTGCCTTGAAATTTTGTTCGTTTTTTTCTTCTTTAGAGTAGTTTTCGACAAGGATGTATAAATTAGAACTGATATACAAGACTAGCTAACAGTTAATCAATCGATTTCTAAACTGACTTTTGTTTAGATAACGTTTATCGTAATTGAAAAATTAATTTGCATCTGTGTTATAACGATATAAATATTTTCTTATAATTTGTTGTGTTTAAAAAAATACAATTTCAATACAATTTATAGCAGGAGTATGATTTGTTTTATCATAATTTGCAAGGTCTTTAAACTCGAGTTGGTTGTTGGATAGAAAATTAATCAGTCAATATACAGACGATATTCATCACGTTTATAAAGTTGACCTTCAAAGTGATTCAAAATTGGCTTCACTGAAATACTTGAAGAATACATTTCAAATAAAGAAAACTAACCACACTCTAGGTCAGTTATATTAGTATTACTTTACTTTGTTTTATTTATTTTATTTCTTATTGTAAATATGTCGTAATTCATAATTTTATTTTCAGGTGTCATAATTTTGCTCAAGGGATCTATGAAGGTCTCAGAACACGTAATCGTTGATAACAAAAAAAGATAAACGTTAAAAGTAAGGTCAAATTATTGTAGCATTATCACGTTGTAAACTTTTTATTCGAACATGCTATTTACATTTTTTATAATACTGTAAATGATACAGTCCTTGGTGAATCGACAGGTGTCAATACAGGAAATAAATGCTACCGTAAACGTTTAAGTAAAAAAAAATATTAAAATTATAATTTTATTATAAATAATGTAATTAATCAACAGTTGATAAACTGAAATATCATATCTCATCATGATCACGCACGTGGACTTGGAATCAAAACATAACACAATAACTCGCGCGTGATAAAAATAAATGCATATTTCTGTCTGGGCCTACTGTTTACTCGATATACGTATTTAAAAGTAAGGGTAGGTATTATGGCATATAATAAATCCAAATGTACCTGCCATAATTATCTCGATTATGTAAAGAAAACTGCGCAAGATAATTGTTATTTGCAAGACGTCAGAGCAAGTGCTGCCATCTAGGAATAAAAATGGAAACTAAAATTATAATATTATTGATTTATTAATTTATTAATTAAAACAAATTACTTCTTACTGCAAAAGTTAATCATCTTATTAATTATTACTTTAAAACAGTACAATTATCAACTTTATTTTTGTATGGGTATGAAATTTTATAAAGGTTTACGACTTAGAAATAGAAAATATTTTATTTTTATTCTCATTTTAAATTGAAATGTAAGTACGGCTTCTAAACACGATTAGGCAAGTAGTATTTAATAAACAATTAAAGATTCTAAGGTTTGAAAGATGAAAAAAATAAAAGGATCTGTTAGGAATGGGTCCCGGCTGATTCAAAGCCACACGCGCACATTGTTATTGCTGTTTTTGCCCTTGAGCGGCGCTGTATTTTTACGGACTACTACCTTACTCGTTTCTCCCTCGGGACGTGGAGTGGACGAGTTCACACGTATTTTGCACCAATCAGCGAACGGTGATGTTTACAAGTCCAAGTTGAGTGCTCGTCGTATTGTAAAAGATTAGAGAGAAAAACAAGGCGAAATATGAGGCCATATCTGTGCAGCTAAATGTGAGCCGTTAAAATCGATATTTATCTCATTTGCAAAATTTACACGTGTAGACAGAAGAAAAAGTGAATGAGCAACTGACTTGTAGTTACGTCGGAGTGACACTGTTTTACTACACGGGCCGTGTTTGTTCCTTGAAAAAAAAACAATCCTGACCAGCAACAAGGTTTTTGACCCGAACACTTGCGTAGCCATCATGGATTAAATGTTGGATAAGTGTTTAATCAAGTTGATATTTCGTTAATTTGTTAGTAATGATTGTCAACTATTTATGATGAAATGTAATATTGCTTGTGGTACCAAACGTACCGATAAGCTGGTTTATCAACTCTCAGTTTGCTTACTTTGTACTGTGCTTGCGGTGTCGATTCATGATGTTTCGGCTAATTTCAATTCCATCAGTTCGCAAGAGGAAGAAAGTAAGTTGAATATTAAAAATATAATAAAAAATTTATTTATAATATTTAAGTAGGAGTCGGTTTGTGTTCTTGTTATTGATTGATCGCTTGTTTACAAGTTGAAAACATTTTTTTTTATTCCTTTTGATATTATTATTCTAGATAAGATATCGTTTTCGTTACTCGGGATTAAGATTCACCTGTTTCAGTTGAAAAACAACTTTTTTTTGAAAAATAATGTTTCAAATTTATGTGCAAAAGGCCAAAAGGCTGTAAGCTTGCATAATTACGCAATGGGTATAATGAGCTTATAAGGGATATACGGTTCAAAAGAGTTAGGATTAGAATAATAAACATATTTATTTTTAAATATAGTTAAATTATTTATAATTTTTCCAATTTTTTTCTTTTTTTTATTACAGTTTGTTCGGACAAAGATATTCGAAATAATGTGACCAATTTCTCTAAACTGATGAACTGTACAGTGATTGAAGGATTCCTTCAAATTTTACTCATCGATAAAGCTGATTCGAAAGATTATGAAAACATCTCATTTCCCAAATTACGCGAAATTACCGGGTTTTTTCTTCTTTATCGTGTAGCTGGACTAAAAAGTTTAAGGAATCTCTTTCCTAATTTATCCGTTATTCGTGGCACGAAACTCTTTCACAATTATGGTTTTATTATTTACGAAATGATGGCTTTAGAAGAGGTGGGATTGCCTTCCTTAACCCATGTCCTACGTGGTTCTGTTCGTATTTCAAGAAATCCACATCTGTAAGTTCACATTTTGCTTTTGATTTTGATAAAATCAACTTATAACGCATTACATTGTCAACAGGTGTTACGTGAATACTATCGACTGGGACCTTATAGCCGTAAGTGGAGCAGGGGGACACGTGATTAAACAAAATAGGGAAAGTAATGAGTGTCCCGAGCAGTGTCCCACTCAACTGAATTGCCCCGTAAGGCTCGGCAAGAGTCTTTGTTGGAATCAACAACAATGTCAAAAAGGTAAAATGTTTCTAATTTGATTTAACATTTAACAATAAGATTAATTAAAATAATGGATTTGAAAAGTCAAAGTTTCTATACATTTGTATCAATATGAGTACGAAATTACGTCAATTCCTCGAGCTTTTAAAGACATTTGTTATCGGTTTTATGCTGACTAAGAAACGCATGGATGGTGCAGCTGCAACGATAATTATATTGGAGCTCAACACAAATCAAATTGATTTTTTTTTCTAAAGTCAATATGGTATATACCAGATAAGTGCAAGATGTTGGTGAAAAATTCGAAATATTAATTTTATATTGAAAAAATTCGCAATATTTAGTTAGAAATTTTTCAATAATCTTTTATTTTTATTTTCTGCATTATTGTTAATTAATTGTTAATATTGCCAGAGATTAGATTTTTTTTCTTTTAAGACTTGTTTTTATTATTTTCAAGTTTTTAATCCAAGGTTATACTTGATAAGGTTATGTTTACACGTCTAGCAACTTAAAAATAGAATAAATAACTTACTGATGCCTCGTGTGCATCTCATTGCCCACTAAGCGTAAACAACTTGTTCCTTTTTTTTTTAATTTACCCGTTTGTTTCGAATGAATTAAGCTTTTAATTAATTCAAAGACGGCACAATTGAATTGCTTGCTTCGGTGTCGCGTGCTGAGTTAATTCAATTAGTGCTAAATTGTTGTAATTATCAGTGATGAACATGTATTTATTTCTTTTTTTCTTTTTTAGTTTGTGATTCAAAATGCGGCAATCTATCGTGTTCTACCCCAAATTTATGCTGTTCGGCTGAATGTTTGGGAGGATGCAGCGGTCGGAGTAGTACTGATTGTTTTGTGTGTTCCGGAGTAAAGTTTCAAGAAAAATGTTCAAAAAGTTGTCCTCCATCGACTTTTAAGGTGCCATATTTGAATAATAAAAATTAAAAATATTAAATATTTTTTTTTATATAGTACGCTGATAGAAGATGTTTGACAGATTCGGAATGCTTTAAGTTGCCGAAAGAAGTTTGGGATGGAAATTCGGTTCGTGAGGTGCAATGGAAAACATTTGATCATCAATGTCTTCCAGAATGTCCTACGGGTTATATGGAAGATGAAACGGATGTACATGCGTGCAAAAAATGTGTTGGCACTTGTCCTAAAGGTATTAATTTGAATTTGAATTTATATATATGTATATAATATTTGTATTATTTTCTAGTTTGTTCCGGGATTGTGGTTGACAGTGTAGCGACAGCTCAAATGTTAAGAGGATGCACTCGAATCAGTGGGTTTCTTGAAATTGGCATCAGTGGAGGAAGTAAAGTTGTTTTTAATTAAATTTAATTATTAATTACTAAATATTAATTGGTGTATTTTTGTAGAGAATGTTGTTCGTGAGTTGGAGGAGAATTTAAATATGATCGAAGAAGTGGATGAATATGTTAAGATTGTTCGTTCGAGTCCTTTAGTTTCGCTGAATTTTTTGAGAAATTTGAAAAAAATTAATGGATCTAATAACGAAAAAACTAAGTACTAAAAGAAAGAAACGAAATGTTTTGCTTTTAATATTAAATTAAACAAAATTTTATTTTCTAGTTATTCACTTTTGGTGTATGGCAATCCTAATCTTGAAGAATTATTTGATTTGAAACAGCGAACGCATAAATTAGAAATCGTATCGGGCAAAATGTTTTTTCATCTTAATCCGAAACTGTGTGTAAAGAAAATTAAAGAGTTGAGAAATTATCTAGGCTTACCGGATTGGGATGAACGTGACATTTCATCATTAACCAACGGCGATCGTATATCATGTAAGATGGTACTCAGCATATGAATCATTCATTTAATTACTTATATATATTTTATGAATTTTTTTATTAGGTGATGAAAGTAATATGAAAGCTTTCGTTGTTAAAGTTACTGCCAATTCAGCTCTGGTTCGGTGGGAAAACTTTCAAATAAAATTCAGTGATCACCGGACCCTACTCGGTTATCTTGTGGCATATAGAGAAGCGTAAGAAATTTTTAAATTTTTTAAATTTTTTAAATTAATTTTTTTGTTGTTATAGACCTCATAAAAATCTATCTATATTTGATGGTCGTGATGGTTGTAGCAGCAATACGTAAGTTGTGTAAAGTTTAATTTCTTCTTTAGGTAACTTAGAAATTTAATTTTTAGATGGAGAGAGGATGATGTAGCTGCATCTGATGATAATAGTGTAACATATGAAACTTATATGGTTCAAAATTTAAAACCGTTTAAGCAGTATGTAATATACATTCGAACTTACACAACTGTGGGCACAGAAAATGTTGGAGCCAGAAGCAAACTTCTTTATTTCAAAACGTTACCAGATAGTGAGTATTTCATGAATGTGAATGTGATTTGGTTTGTAATTTTTTTATATTCTATTTTTAAAATTTTAGGCCCTTCAATTCCTATGGATTTGAAAGCAATTTCATCCAGTCCATTCGAAATAACACTCACATGGTTGCCACCACTTCGTCCTAATGGAAATGTTACTCATTATGTAATTATTGGACATCTAGAAAGGGATGTGCAAGAACGGTTAGATTCAAGAAATTACTGCAAAGAACGTAAATAAATTTACAAAAAAAATATAAATTGATACGAATATTATTTGATATTTCTGTGCTAAAAAATAATTAGATTTTGTAACCACTCCACAACATGAACAAAAACCTACTGTTAATAAGACAGATGAAGCAAGCAAAGTCGGTTTGCAAGCACAATGTGAAAGCTCGAAAGAAAAAGTTGATATTGAAAATGCAGCTAAAGAAGCCGAATTTGAAAACCAATTTGAGGATACGATGCATAATCACGTTTACATGAAAAAGTAATTCAAATTACGATGATTAATCTTTTTATGAAAATAATTGCAATTCTTATTTATCAGTGAGAAGTACGTGAACGACAATAGTGATTCCGATGTTTATGAAAGAAAAAAAAGAAGCATAGACAACGAATCAGTGAATGAGCATAAGTTGAGTTTGATTGCTAGTAGTGTTACTGCTAATTCGACAACAACAGCCAGTCCTACGTGGAGCACAAGTACCATGAAAACCAAAGTATTAGATGCTGGCGTTTTTTATGCTATTTCGAATACTAGTACGAAAACAGTTAAATCACTTAAACATTTTTCGAAATACGTCATAGAGGTTTGTTATTTATTTCATAAATGGTTTACTAATTATTATATTAACGTAAAGACACATTTTAGATTCAAGCTTGCCATGATGCAGATGTTAATGGGAAAAAATTGTGTAGTTCAGAAGCTATTGCCACAGTCCGAACTGCACGATTACGTAGGTCATCAATGTGCTTAAATTTTACTGGATAATACCTATTTAATTTTTTTTTCAGCTGATGCTGACGTGATAAACTACAAAAGCATTCGCGTTAAAGTTGAAAATGGAACACTTTGCACTGCTTACATTAGATGGGACGAACCTAAGGATCCTAATGGTGTTATTGTTACATTCGAAATAGAATACAAGAGAGTTAATATAGAAAATGTAATGATATTTTACTTTCCAAATTGATGGATACAAATTATTTCTAAAATAATAATATTTTTTAGTATAAACCTGTGTTAGAATGCATCACACATCGACAGTACACAGAGGACAAAGGTTACAATATTACCAGTTTAGCTCCTGGAAGTTACTCGCTGCGTCTTCGTGCTACATCTTTAGCTGGATTTGGCAATTGGACAGCGCCTGTTACATTTGTTATTCCAGATATGGCTGATAGTATAAATCCTGGTACTATCGCTGCTATTGCTACTTCGGTAGTTCTTGTTATTGTTGTCCTCGTTGCCGGTTCGATTTGGATTATTTTAAAGAGAAAGTTAGTTGTGACAAGGTTATTAATTAAATACAGATAATAAATAATGTCTTTGATCATTACTTATTTTCAGATATGCTCGAGGAATTGCCAGCAGCATTTTATACGCATCTGTAAATCCAGAATACATTAGTACAGGAGATGGTAATACAATATTTTTTCCAATTTAATTTGAAATACAACAGATATGTTTGATTTGCACAGTTTACGTTCCTGACGAATGGGAAGTACCTCGCGAGAAGATAACTATTTTAGAAGAATTAGGTCAGGGTTCATTTGGTATGGTGTATTCTGGAATAGCTAAAGATATCGTTAAGGGTCAAGGACAAGTTAAATGTGCTATTAAAGTGAGTTGTCATTTTTTCAAATTTGATTGGTGAGTTTGTACAGGAATGTTTTTTCAGACTGTTAACGAAACTGCAACTGTAAGGGAAAGAATAGAATTTCTTAATGAAGCATCCGTTATGAAGTGAGTTAGCTTAATTTAAATAACAATTACAATATTTATAATTTATTTATAATTTTTATTTTTACAGGGCATTTACAAGTTATCATGTGCTCAGGTTGATGGGTGTGGTATCAAAAGGTCAACCCACATTGGTTGTAATGGAATTAATGGCTAAAGGTGACCTAAAAGCATATCTTCGATCCATGCGTCCAGATGCTGAAAATAGTCATGTATTAAATAATTTAACAATTTTTTGATTAGTAAAATTTCTAAATTGTTTTATTTTTTAGAATAATTCAAGAGAGCCACCAACTCTAAATAACATTTTACGAATGGCCAGTGAAATTGCAGATGGAATGGCGTATTTGGCAGCTAAAAAGTTTGTCCACAGAGATTTAGCTGCGCGAAATTGTATGGTTGCCGAAGATTTAACCGTTAAAATCGGCGATTTTGGAATGACACGAGATGTGTATGAGACCGACTATTATCGAAAGGGTGGCAAAGGATTGCTACCTGTTCGTTGGATGGCACCTGAATCGCTTAAAGATGGTGTTTTCACGAGTTTATCTGATGCCTGGTAATTTGTTTAGATAAATTTTCAACTCTTTTTTTGAATTAAAAATTAAAAATTATTTACATAGGTCGTTTGGAATTGTGTTATGGGAAATGGCAACTCTGGCTTCTCAACCATACCAAGGTTTATCAAACGAACAAGTGTTGAAATACGTGATCGATGGAGGCGTAATGGAAAGGCCTGAAGCTTGTCCAAATAAATTGTAATAAATTGCATTTGATTAATTTTAAATGTAATTTTAAAATAATTCATAATGTTATATTCTAGATATGATCTCATGAGGAAATGCTGGTATCAAAATCCAAAACTCCGTCCCACTTTTATGGACTTGGTCAAAACTTTACTGCCACATACACGACCTAGTTTTACCACTGAATCATTTTACTACAGTGAAGAGGCAGAACGTCTCACGGGAAATGTCATTGATGTCGACTATATTAGTCCTGCAACTCCTCTATGGACTCCAAATGACGTAACTGAAGAAATGGACGATGAAGATGAAGATGACGGTGATGATGATGAAAACAAAAGAGAAATGAATCGATTGTCGAGGTTTCAAGAAAAAGATAACGACGATTTGAGTGTGGTTAAAGTGTCTCCTAATGATGATTGTAAAGCATTATCGAGTGAAGGCAGCAACGAAAGTAAATTGAGTACTCAATCGCTAAATGGAGGATTAATTAATGGACATTTTCACATACCTAATGCCAATATCAGTAATTGCTAGTATAATATAAAAGAAATGAGAAATATTTTTTTGGTCTTATTTGACAATCTTACTCAGGGGATAAATTAACTATATAGATTGATGAACGTCTTGTGGCAATTGATTTAATTTAACTTACTTAATAATTGCGTAGCTATCCAATTAATCGATCAATTATAAATTTAATATCAAAAAGAAATTGTTAAATCTCGATCGACAGCTAAGTTTGGAGATATATATATATATATATTTATATTTTAATATTTGAAATATTTTCTACTTGCAATTTGAGTTGCAAAATATCAATTATAAGAAGAGAAAGAAAAAAATCATTCTTTGCTCATGTTAATAACGATAAACAAGTGTTACGCAACTGTGATAAATGACACAGTAATATTGTCATTCAAGTGTTTCCTGTTTGTAACGGAAATTTGTAATGTACACAGAAGCGGCCATTCATCAAATGTCATGTGCTGTATTTTGCCTGCCAATATTTTGTGAAATTGTGAAATATTTGGATGAAATGTATGTTGCTCTTAATCGAAATGAATAATTTACATTCCATTTTTGTAAATATAATAATTAATGAGTACTGTTGGTTTATGTTGAGTACTTAAATTAAGTAAAACAACTTGAGTGCCTTTCTATAAATTGTATCAATGTTTTCAAGAGAAAATTGGCAATATTTTTGTTATTGTAGAGTTTAGTGTTATGTCTGTGATAGCCTAACATTTATTCATAAGAAAATTTATGTATTTTTTTCCTTTTTTTTTCTAGATTTATTATTAATATTTTGTATGTTTGATGGCTTGAAAACAGTAAAACTACATCTGTTCAATACAAAATATAAAGAGAGTAATTGCACTTAATTGATTTCATATCTAAAATCTAAATTTTTCCTATTTCTTCTTCATTTAAAATTTGTTTGGCTTTGTCATCGATATTGGCGTAATACTTCATTTCAGCCAAAGTAATTAGCGCAGCATCCCAATCTTCATTTTTAATTTCCTGCGATAATTTCCTCATTAATTTATCGATTTTAGCATCATTCTGTGCAGCTATTTCTTTGATTTTATCCAGGCTTTTAATGTCTGCTAAAACTTCATTAATTTCCATTATCTCGGTTAAGAATTCGGAGCTCATTGTAATGTTTTCTTCCTTCAAAGTTTTTCCTTTTGTTTTTAAAATGTAACAGCCACGTTGATATGGTTTGAGCAACGTTTGATAAGCTCTATTGATTTGTGCAGAGTAAATGGCCGAATAATCTTGTTCTATCTGATAATTAAAAAAATGTGGATTAAGAAACAGTTAAATAGAATGCTCTTTTGTTTACTTTGCTCTTTTGACTAAATTTATCTGGATGAAATTTTCTTTGAAGGTCCTTGTATTTTCTCATCAGATCGGGTATATCCACGTCAAACGTTTCGTTTATTTTAAATAATTTAAAATGATTGATTGTAACATTGGGAGTTTGTAAACTTTCGCAATTTGAGCAGACGAATTCTTCAATAGCCACCTTTTTCTGGCATTTCCAACATTGTCGCTCACTTTCCGTATTCAGAACTGATGACAACTGCTGTTCGCCTTTTATTCTGCATGTGCTTAAATAAAACTGACGTACGGTATTTGTCTTCATTTCATTTCGTTTTAATGAACATTTCAAATTTTGAAAAAACCTAATGGAAACGGCAGTCAAAAATACCTTTCGAAAGGTGAGTGCTGCCATTACAGATGTCGGTTCGCAGATTAAATAATAGATGGCGCACAGCCATAGCCAACTAGTTAGAGATAATGCCTGACTTTTTCTAAACATTCAAAAATATATGTGTATATACGTATATATAATTAGATTTTTTATAAATTTAATTGCACAGTGTAAATTATATAATTTTAATGTGGGTTGTTATAAACCTTTGAGATTTAGAAATTTTAATTGGTGTGGCTTGTTTTTAAAATTGCAGAAGGGCATGGCACAATGTGATAGCAATGGCTGATGTAAACGCAACTCAGGATGATTTTTTTAATGTTATAAATTAGATTTATTTTCCTCGTAAATATATTATACAATTACGATCATGGCTTTTCAAAAATCTACTTGTTCCGAAGAAATGGAATTTTTCAAAGCACAGGTTACTTTTATTTTTTACATGTGAAGTGAATTTGCTGAATATTTACAGTTTTATTCATCTTTAGTTGAAAAATGCAGCAGATGTGTTCGACAAAATGCCAGAATTCGAGCAAAGTAAGGCGTTGGACATTGTAAAAGACTTATTTCATCACTTCCAGTCTTCCTTAAATCATGCAAATAATGGTCGCAATCATATGAAATTAATAAACACCGACATATCCCTTATCGAACAGGTACGGCTTGATAGCAATAACTGAAGTCAAATAATGATTAAATTTTTGTTAATTTAATTTTTTAGGATTTAATAAATTGTTTGGTTGTTGAAACGCAGCACGATGACATTTTAAACTGGAATACTCCACATTTAATGTGTGAAAAGCAATCGATAGTAGAAGTAGTCAACCATTCAAATTGTGGGACAGAAAATGCGATCGAAGAGCAATCAAAAAGCTGTGATTCTCATTTGAATGCAGTAATGGCGAAAGAATCTTTCACTTCAGTGCAATTAGAACATGACAATTCCTGTATCTTAACCAATGGTCATGACGATACTAGTGCAATTGAAGAATCAATTGAAAATAACTGTGATAGTTCTTGCAATACCGGTAAATTGGATGAAATATATTTAAATTTATTTGCTTGAAATTTTTGTTTTTTTTATAGTTGAGATACACGATTGTTGTCTTGACGATAATGATGTTTGTTCGGGATTGTGCAATTCGGATGAAAATTTAACCGATCGAATTAATGATGATAATGAAACGCTTAACGATTTAACAAGTTCAAGTGACATTGATAAAGCTAAAAATTCAGTGTTGACTAGAAGAACTTCGCAACGATTAGCAAATAAGAAAAATAAAGTGAATGAACATTTACTGGTCGTTGAAGATGAAGAAATGAGTGAAAAGAGTGAGACCGAGACCGAGTCAGAGTACAGGGATACTGAAAAGATTCCATTGGCAGCTAAAGCGAAAGTAAATAAAGATGAAAAAAATAAAAAATCAAAACAACGTGTAAAGAAACAAAGTACAATTTATAATTGTGATAAATGTGATGATGAATTACAAGATGAAATGGAATACAAAAGTGATTCGTGTCAACATGAAACAAACAAAGAACGATGTGAACAATCACCAATGGAAACTGACCAATTGAATTGTGATGAATGCAAATTGAAATTTGCACACCAACAGCACTACCAGAAGCACATGAGCGGCCATCATCGCAATAATTGTAAATTGTGCAATGCTCAATTTGCAAAACGGAAGGCGTTATGCCGACATTTGCGAACAGTTCATATGATCAATGAACCGGAAAAATTTTATCATTGCCCACATTGCGAGCGAAAATTCATTAAACGCCCGTCGCTTTACGTTCATTTAAAGGAACATGCTAAAGGGAAAATAGTTTGCTTAAAATGCGGTTTAATGTGCGAAACGAAGGAATTATTTAACACGCACATGTTAAAACACACGGAAGAAGCGAAATTCCATTGTAAAAAATGCAATGAAAGTTTTTTACGACGTCAACAATACGAACAACACTTAACAGGTCATGATAAATACAACTGTACGTTATGCGACATCAATTTCTCTACGAAAAAACATTTTTTAAAACATAAACGGGTCGTACATGGCATTCAAACACGCGAAGAAAAAAAACATATTTGTTTTATTTGTCAAAAACGGTTCCAGCGACCTATGTTACTTGAAATTCATATGAGATTACACACTGGTGAGAAACCAATTCAGTGTACTCACTGTGATAAGAATTTCCGAACGCCTAAAGCGTTAGCTAAACACATGAAAACGGCAGCTCATTTAAAAGCAACGGGCCAGGATGAAAACGACGCGAGCGAAATGGAAAAACCGTACCTTTGTGCTCAATGTGGCACTCGGTTTTATCGACGACAGGGTTTGATTCGACATATGCAACAATTGCATAGCGAAGAGAGGCCTTACACTTGTCCTTATTGTGATTACAGTTGTAAATGTAAAACGAATCTGAAACGACACGTTGAATTACACACTGCTGATCGACGCTTTGTGTGCGAATTGTGCGGCGCATCTTTCCACGCACGCGCTACATTGAAGGAACATCATGCGTATGTGCACTCTGAAGATCGCAATTTTGTATGTTCTGTGTGCGGCAAGGGATTCAAAGGTCGCAGTGGATTGCGAAGACATGTTCGCATCCATAGCGATGCACGACCTTACGTTTGTTACTGTTCACAATCGTACAAGAGAATGTCGCATTTAAAGAGACATATGATCGCTATTCACGGAGCGTTGTTTAAAAGCAAAAGGGTTACTAAAGTTCTCAATGATGACAATTCTCAATCGAGTTGTAACGAGCCGTTTGAATCAATCGTTAAAGATACTCATGATGATGCGTTATTATTAAATGTTCAAAATGCTGTTGTTGATTTATTACAAATTTCATCATCGTCACGATCAACTGAAAATGATTCTCTACAAGTTCCAGTTCAAGAGTTCCTTTCATCGAATCAAGAACTGTTGACAATGAGTCCGCATCCTTCGTCGTTATCTTTGCCGTCCGTTTCACCGTTATCTCAACCTGTTAACCAAATGTTTAATTCAGACATGGCGTCGTACACGCAAGATTATCCTCTATCGTCATCTTCGTCATCGTCTTCAGACGTTGCCAATCATTTTACGTTTTGTATGTCTTTATCTCAATCCGCTTTCAGTTTACCGTCCGCTTCGCAAACCCATTTAGTACAAACTTCGAGTTCGCAGTTTTATCCGACGTCTGAAACTACATCTTTACTCATGAGCAATTTACACGATGGTTCGCACATTTCAACAACAACAACAAATAATTCTTGTTCATCTGAAATGCCTAATGATAAAATTAATGCACCAGTTTCTACTGTGCCTAAAATGTTTGCTCATTCTGCAGGGTCGTAAATTATATTATTATATTATATTATACTACGTATGGTTTTTTTTTAATTATTATTAATATTATTATTATTATTATTATTATGATTATTATTATTATAGAAATATATGGGTTTGAAAAGAGTTTTTTGTTTAGAGCTCTTAGAAATAAGTTATACATACATGAATTAGTGATTTTTTTAATTTTAATTTTATAAGAAAAAGTGCCTTTAGATGATGTAGACTGTTTTTAAATACTGAAATTTTATTATTCCATTTCTATTGCATTTTATTCCACCTTTTGGACTATGTATTGTTAGTTCTTAATATAGCAGAAATTGTTTTGTGATTTGGTTTTTGTTTTTTTGCACTGAATAAATTAAGTTGAATTTTGGCTATTAATAGCAAAGGTTGAGTTTTTATGATATAATAAATTATTTCTCTTAATAGAATGGCGTAATTATTTTTGGTTTCTGTACTTTTTCCCTTTTCAATTTCTAGATCGCTTTTGAATGAGGTGATGTCATCTAAGGAAAATAATAGATTATGACGTCATAGATCTCGTTTCTACCGCGAGATCTCGCTTCGATTCGTTGTTACTCGCCATCACGTTTTTGGACGTTTGGTGTCCATCTAAACTTGATAACAATTCAGTCAGCAATGGCTGCAAACAATTATTTCGGATTTACGCACGGAGGCACTCAGTACAGGTTAGTGTAATGAAATTGAAATTTTGAAATTGAAAACAAGTTTTCTATTAATTTTGAGCGACCAAAAAGTGCCGACGGAAAGTTAAAATGGCGGCATTCCACACGAGCTTTTATGTTATTATTAGATGTAATTCATTTATTCATAAAAAACGATATTTTCAATTTGATTGTGGTTTTCTTAGATACTAGAAAGTTGCTTTTATTACCTCGTGTAATATAATAAAGTATAATTACAATGAAATGAAGATTAATCAATCTTTTGCCGGTTTCAAGATGGCGGCTGTCTGGCAACCACAATGTTGAAATAATAACAAGACGTAAACGTAATTTTTTTTTTGTTTTACAGTACTTCACCAGCAGCAACTTATCAACCGGGCCAACCAGGTTATGCTGTTGGACCTGCAACACAAGCGTATGCATCTACTGCACGCACTGGACAAACAGCCGCTTACGAAGGATATCAAACTACGCATCCAAATACCAATTATGGCTACGGAAACCGGCAACAAGAAGCCGCACCGCCGCCACCACCAGCAACAACACCAACTTATGAAAATTACGGTTATGCTCGTCCGGCTAATGCTCCAACTTATGATGGAACGAAATCGTACTATCCACAGCCCGCAAGCACAACATTTTCAACGGCCGACACAACGACACATTATCAAGCAGGTGAGAAGTTGAATAATATTTTTAAGATAACACTTTAGTATTAAATGAATTTGTTTTTTTTTCTTAGCTGCTAAACCAGCTTACACTACAAATACGAGTTTCACTGCTGCGGCAAGACCAGTGACAAATGTAAAAGCGCCAACTTCAGCTTATGGTTATTCCCCAGCTACGGGAACACCAACTTACAGTTCGAATTATGGATCGACTGCCGTTACTACTGCTTCTTATACAGGTAAAGAAAATGATAAATTGGGGGTGGGAAATATGAAACGAGTGAATTATTTTATTTGAATAAAGGCACTACATATTCTGGTTACGATGCTGCTTTGTACACAGCTGCTACCGTGTACGTACAGCAACAACAACAAGCTCACGCCAATACGGCCAACAAGAATGCTGCTGGTTGGGCAGCGTACAAAAAAGGAAACATGAAATCCAACAAGCCTAAACAACCACCAAAGCCCCAACAGTTACATTATTGTGATGTGTGCAAAATCAGTTGTGCTGGACCACAGGTTAGTTAGTTAAATGGAAATAAAGTAATAATGGCATTTAATATTTATATTTTTTATTATTACTGTTATACAGACTTATAGAGAGCATTTGGAAGGACAAAAACATAAAAAGAAAGAAGCAGCTGCCAAATCTGGAAATGCTGCACAAAATGCACGTGGTGGAAATTCATTGCGATGCGAATTATGTGACGTAACTTGTACTGGAGCTGATGCATATGCTGCTCATATACGAGGCGCAAAGCATCAAAAGGTTGGATGAGAAATTCTGTAAGAAATTGTTTTCATTTTTTGAATTTTTTGAATTTTTTTTACAGGTTGTAAAATTGCACACTAAACTCGGTAAGCCTATTCCGTCGACAGAACCTGTTCTTGTTGCGAATAGTGCTGCAATGAGTGCAAACGTAGCTAAAATGCCGGTAACAGTCGGCATGATGGCAGGAGCAGGTGATGCAGTTGCTAAGAAAGTCGTAGCAACTCCTAAAATTACATTTATCGGTAAGAAAAATTAATGATTTTGTTTAAATTGTTTTGGTATAATTTATTTGAACTTTTTCAGGTGGTACAAAATTGAATACAACTGCGCCTCCTCCGCCACCCGAAAATAAAGACTTAAAGTTAGCAGAAGAGCAGTTCAAAGAAGAATTAAAAATGGTGGAATATCCAAAAATGGAAGAAAAGCCTGAAATTCAACCAGTCGGACAGGATTACATCGAAGAGATCAAAAATGATGAAGGAAAAGTTATAAGTTTCCAATGCAAATTGTGCGAATGCCGTTTTAATGATCCTAATGCCAAAGAAATGCATATGAAAGGACGAAGACATCGGTTGCAATACAAGAAAAAAGTTAATCCTGATTTAGTTGTTGATATTAAGCCTAGCTTAAGGCAAAGGAAGTTGCAAGAGGAAAAACTGCGTAGACAACAAATGAAGGAAGAATTCTGGCGTCGGAGGGAAGAAGAAAGGTAACAGGACGGAAAATTTTTATTTAAAATAAAGATTATTGGAGGAATTAAATTGATTTGCAGAATGATGGAAGAAGAAGAACGAATCTTTTGGGAAGAGCGACGTCGATACGAAGAAGAAATGGAATATTACGAATGGTACCGTCGTTATGGACGTGAAATGCGTGGTTTACCACCACCACCTCGTCCATTCCCGGCTCAACTTCAAGCTGGACCTCCTATGGCAATGAGGAGACCAGATTCTTCTGATGATAGACATGTAATTGCTAAACACGCACAAATTTATCCGAAAGAGGAAGAATTGCAGGCCGTTCAAAAAATTATCACAAACACGGAAAAGGCTTTGAAACTCGTCAGCGATTATTTGGCAGAAACGTAAAGAAAATTCAAATTTACACGCTTCTTTGAACTTAGATTTGATAGATAATTTTTTTTTCTAGTGAGCCTGCGCCAAAAGTTCTCCCTGAAGTAGTAATTAAGGAATTAGTTGAAGAGGTTAAGCCAAAGTATGTAGATAAATAGATTTGTGCATTTAACAGAATTAATATTTACAAATTATTTTGATTTTTGTTTAACAGCGTTGAAGGCGATGCATCATTGCTCCTCACAGCTGCACCACCTCCGCCCCCTCCACCACCACCGCCACCACCACCAAGAACATTGAAGGGAGTGATGCGGGTAGGAGTTTTAGCCAAGGGGTTGCTTCTTCATGGAGATTTGAATGTGGATTTGGCAGTGATGTGCTCTGAAAAACCCACCATTTGTTTGTTAGATAAAGTTGCAGATAATTTACCGATTCAATTGCTGGTAGGAAATAATATTAAATTGTGAGTTTTGATAATGATTTATTATTATTATTTTGTTAAATTGGCAGACCGTTACGGAAGAGAAATATGAAATAAGGAAATGCATAGAAGAAGCAGCCATTATAGTTTTGGCTTCGGATGAACCGAAGACTTCAGTTACCATTACTTTGACGTCACCCGTAATGCGTGAGACTAATCTGCCAGAGGGAGGCGGTAGGATAGAGTTTGCTTTTAATAATTTAAATTGGGTTTTTTTATTAAAAAGAGAACTATTTAAAAGAAAGGAAGGAAGGCTTTTCCGGTGGTTCAGCGAAATGTAGTTGGGAATGCAATCAGGAACGACTTGTATCTGAAGATTAATTTTCACAAAATTCGTTTTGTTTTTTATTTAAAGTTAAAAAATAATGTTTTCTAGAAAAGTTAATACCGAGTTGCAAGCCTAACAATTGAAAAACAAAAAAGAAGAGAAAAAGAAAATACTGTCCCCTCTTAAAATTTACGAAAAGATTTTAAGTTTAAGAATAATTTAATTTTAAAGTTTTCAAAATTTGTTTAGATTTAAAAAAAATTCTTTTCCGAATTAAGAAATAGTATTTTTTTTATTCGTTATTAGGACGTAGAAAAAGTTTAGTAGAAGGCATTTGTTGACGGTGGAAAATGGGAAAATTAATGAGTCGCGTCACCGGTTGATGACTTGTTATTAATTTTTTATTTGTATTTTATTATTCTAATAGGATATTGTCTTTTGTCTTGTCGTCGTTTTCTGTCGATTTGGCAGCCGACTATATATAGATAATTTATATTTTATGTATTTTAATGATTGATTGATTTTATAATGCCTTTCTACTTTTCTTTATTCAACTCTTTTTGAGTAAAATCTAGGTACCCTACCCAAGAGGGGAAAGTACATGTCCAGGGGGGTCATTGGTTGGATGTTTGACCAGAGCAACACGGCATTGCATTCGAATAAATAATTTTTACTTTTGCTTTTAATTTGGTCGACTTAACTGTGTGGCTTAGTTAGTGATAACCATTTCTGAGTAAAAGTAAAATTGATTTTAATTTGTTTTTATGTAATAGAATTTTTTTTAAGAAATTAATTTTAAAAAATGGGGGGAAACAATGCAATTCTTAGTTGGTCTGTAGTGTGTGTGTGTACATAGTCAAACAGCCGTTACCTTTGACCATCCTGAATCAACATGATCCTGCTCTGGTTTTAGAGAATGTCAATGTAAAAGACCCACCGGACGTACTGGACAGGCAAAAATGCCTGGATGCCCTGGCTGCTCTACGCCATGCTAAGTGGTTCCAGGTTCGGATCAATTTCGTTTACTTTTCAGCCTTATGTAATTAATTAATGAATTAATGAATTATTTTAATTGTTAATTATTAATTAATATTTTATTACGTAGTTTTAATTTTTGTTTCCTTAAATTATTTTATATTTGGTTAAAAAAAATTTGTTCCTCTTTTTAACGATAATTTTAATATTAATTACTGAATGAGTTTAATTTTTTTTTCAATTTTAATGTTTTAAGATGATAGTTTTAATTATTGATAGTTTGAATTTTAAGTTTATTTTAAAGTTAAATTTAATTATCAATAGTCAGTTTTGTTGGACATCAACAAAAATCCCCTCTGCTTACAGATTGAAGTACTGTGCACATTAATTTAAAAAAAAATACCAGCCCTCTCTCTCGTTATTTAGTAATTTTTAGCCTGTATCCAGAGGGATATTTTAGATTCTGTAATTTAATTTTAATATGAAAGGAATTTGTCAACATGAGGCTGGAAAGTCAGTGGAAGAAGTGCACGCAGAGTATTTAACGGATAACTATTCTGCCAGCAATTCTCTTAACGCACCGACATCGCTAATTTTAGCCAACATTTTATTTTATTTTTATTTTATTTATGTTTACTTATTTTTTAAACGAAAAAAAATTTTGTTGTCCCGTTTAAGAGACAGGGATCTGGACTGTTTTTTTTTTTTTTTTTTTTAAGTTTACACCCCATTTACTTATTTTTAAACTATTTGTTTCTTTTAATATTTAAAGATTGTAAAAAGAAAAAAGAGAGAGAGAGAGAGGATTTATATATATGCACATACATATATATACATATATAAAGTCTAAATATTCAGTCCAGATTCTAACTTGATGAATTGATTATTTTCTAAAAATTATACTAACAATTTACCTGGAACCTATAGGCTAGGGCTAACGGACTGCAATCATGCGTGATGGTTATTCGAATCCTGCGAGATCTTTGCCAAAGAGTTCCTACTTGGGCACCACTCAATAGCTGGGTAAGTTGAGTTAATAGGTTAAAAATGAAATTTTAGACAATTAAATGATTGATTTTGTGAATTTTAGGCCATGGAGTTGCTGGTTGAAAAAGTGATTAGCAGCGCTGGACAACCTCTTAGTCCTGGAGATGCACTTCGACGAGTTTTTGAAGCAATCGCGTCTGGAATTTTATTACCTGGTATATAATAATTTGAATTGAAAGTTGTCAAGTAGAATTAGATTTGACGATGAATTTATTCGTAAAGGTGGACCGGGATTGCTGGATCCGTGTGAAAAAGATCCTGTTGACGCAGCAGCTTCTCTAAGCAATCAAGAACGTGAAGATATAACTGCCAGTGCTCAACACGCGTTGAGGTTATTAGCGTTTCGTCAAATTCATAAAGTATTGGGAATGGATCAGTTGCCACCGCCTAAGTTTGTTCGAACACGATTTAATCGTAAACGACGAAGGGACAATAGTACTGGCGAAGGGACTGAAGAAGGTAGAGATTTTAAGAACTTGAAGATGGACGGAAATGACGACATCTGTTCTATTGTAGGCGCAGACGGTAAAAAGGATAAGAAAGAAGAGGTTGACAAGATTGGCGACACGATGGAAATGCTTCAAGATGGTGAAGCAAAAATTTAAAAAGAAAAGAAATTGCTTTTTTTGTTTTGTCTTAACCATTTCATATATTTAAATTTTTCATCCATGGATCAAATTTTAAAGGAGAAAAAGCTATCATTCCTTTTTTGCCATTTTTTTTTCACACAACAAACTGTCTCTTTTTTTTCTTAACCATGTTGCAGTGTACGTTTAAAATATATCCTATAACTTTTCTTTCCATTTCTATAATCGTCTAGTCGACGAAATTCTGTTTTGAGTTATGTAGAACTTTGAACTATAATAAAAGAAAAAATAAAAAAAAGTTGACGTGAACAAAAATTCTTAATATTTTTATTGTCTTTATTCGACAAAGGAATGAGCAGTGTGAAAAGATGCACTAGAGAAACTTGTACGCCATTTTAAAACGTAAAATGAACAGTCCTCTAAACCTGCTACGTATACAGTTCCGTTATGATTTTCTTGGTTTAATCCGTTTAACCAGTCAGTTTCAGCTAATGTCATTTGCGAATTACCGGGAGAACTAGGTCTGAAAATTAAAGTTATTTATTAAAATAATTTTAAATGGAAAAAAAAGAATTACCTGGAAGGTGGAACAAACCATTTGACTACTGGTTTTCGTGTTTTTAGACTAAAAACTAAAAAGTTTGGATTTTTTCCATCGTGTACTGGAGTAAGGATGCTAAAATATTTTTTTCCAACTCCTAGTAATAGTTTAACTTTGATAAACAACTCGTGTTGATATTTCATACTTTGTGTTTCCAGATCCCAGCAACATAATAATGTGGTGCTAGGGGAACCAGGATCTTGTTTAATAAAATAAAGCTTGTTGGAGATACAGTGAAGTCCAGGTGTAAAAAAATTAAAATTTGTTATTGATGTAGGAATTCGTTGCGTACATTTAATATCGAATGGTGGACCAATCTTAACCATTATTGGCCATATTCTAATTTCATGTCGATCCATGCTTAACAAATTGAGTTGATCGTCAATGTCGGTAGTAACGAGTAGAACAGTAATCACCCAGTGATCGTGTCCTCTCAGTGCTGACCACATAACTCCTTTCCCGATGGACCATGTACGAATTGTATCGTCAGCACCACCGCTTACCATTAAATCGTATTCGTAATTGTAGTCCATGGTAAACACTGCGGCAGTATGTTGAATGTAATCTCTCAAGTGATTGGTGCTTTTCCAGCAATATGATTTCAAAACACCTGCATACGACGCTGCCATTAGCAAATTACGACCAAATTTAATGCACGAGATTGAGCATTCTGTAGGAATAACTGATTCACAAATGTCTTGCTCCGTGTCCCAAATCCGAATTGAATGATCATCAGATCCTGTGAAAAATAAATACGAAATCAACTTTTCAAGTTTCAAAACATTACGCACCTGTAGCCAACTTATTATGCCAATAATAAGCTGCAGTGACTCGTACAGTATGTCCCAAATAATAAGTTTGTTTGAATGCGTTGTAGTTGTGCATTTTTGTAAAAAGACTAGACATAGATACATATAATTCCTTCCACATTTTTGCTGAATATTCGTGCTTGTCCACACGTAATTGTAGTTCGAGACTAACACAAGCTTGATACCATACGGAAGTGGTGTTGCAAATGATGTTGTTCCAACTAGAGCAAACTTGACAGCAGTTGAATAAAGATATTGGATCGAGAAATGATAATAAACATTCGACAATTTCACGCGGCAGATGACTTAAAAAATCTCTATATACCAATGTATCCATTGCCGTTTGTAAGTAATGTAGCTGATTGCCTGAACTTGCTCCTACTAAGGTTCCAAGAGTTTCGTTACGTTCTTCGTTGGATAAGTTTCTGTATTCCGATGTTAAACGTTCTAACCAATCTCGAAAATCTGCAAAATGATAACCACAATGTATCAATTCGAAATATTAATACTAATCTTTTACCAAAGGACTGCTTGATATTAGTCTCATTCGCCATCTAATATAAATACAAGACGATTCCTCCTTATGATTTGATTTACTTATGTTACGAAGCAGATGATAATCGCATGCGTCATTGCTTTGAGTTTTTGTTTTGATTTTGGCGCCGTCAAGTGGGACAAAAGTTAAGTATTTTTTAAAATTTTAATCCAAATATTAATGCCCTGGTTCATCATGTCAATTACGGTTGCTCGAAATTTTATTGTAAATGTAATCATAATTTGAATGAGCGCCAAAGTTAAATGAAATTTAAACAAAGTTTAAGCAGCATTACAAAAGATTTTTAATGTCTTTATAAAGATTTAATGGTAGAATTTAATTGGGATTATTAATAAAACTAATTCCAACTTGATAAATTTCGTTTAGAATAGAGTTTATTTTTTTCTTGATCGCATCTGTCACCTTTTAACAAAGCTTCGAAGTTTTATATCTGCTGTTAATGGTTTTTTTAACATTCAAGGGTAGAATTTAATGGGAATTATTAATAAAATTAATTCAAACGTGACAATTTAGTTTAAAATATATTTTTTAACAAAGTTTTGAAGTTCTATAGCTGCCGTTATGGTGTCGCTGTAGTCAGAGTTGCTGCGTGGTGGCTCCCTCTAAAGGCTGCTATACAGACTAGTGCGGACCATGTATTTATCATGCCGCTACAGTACAAGCATTTGTTAACTGCTGTTTGTTAAACTAATAGAAGTATGCGGAATTTACAATTGTCAACTAGTTCTTTAGTTTCCGATGATGTTTTGAGAAATGTTCGTTTGTTTAGTTTGGATCCTGATTCGAATAATTGTTTTTGTGTAACGGAGAATTCATTACATTTGCTAACTAGTCATAGTCAGGTAGATATTTGTTGTTCCACATGCTAAATTGAAATATTTACTTTTTTAACACGATTATCTTTTTAGCATGTATACGCAACTAATGTGGATGTCTACTGCGATTTGAATATTAGCAGTAAACAAATTATTTGTGTGGATTATTTAAATGATCAACAGGCAGTGAGTTTAGTGACTGAAAATGGAGATCTCATTTTGCATTCAGAGGATAAAGTAGATATAGAAAATTCTAGGTAAAAAAAGTATGTTGACTTATTTTAATTTGGTTTATTTGAACTAGTTCGAGACGATTGGATCTGTAGAAAGTGGGTTTAAAGCCGCATCGTGGAGTCCAGATGGAGATATTTTAATTCTTGTTACCGGTATATGAATAAGAATACGAAAAATATATTATTATTTTATTGATTTGTTTGAATTAAAATGTAATTAGGTCACGAGACAATACTGGCTATGACGAGGGAATTTGAACCGATTAAAGAAGTACCCCTATTTTCTGATCATTTTGGCGAAGGTACTATAAACGTTGCATTAAATTTGTATTACTGTATCTAACTTAATGATTTTTTAAGGTAAACCAGTGACTGTTGGTTGGGGTAAAAAGGAAACACAGTTTGATGGATCAAATGGAAAAGAAACAGCTAAAGTCGTAAATACGGTATAGTGAAGATAATCGTTTAATTTAATGACTTAAATTTGATTGTTGTGGTAAAATATTTAGGGTTTAAAATCCGAAGTTCGTGTTTCGGAGGATGGTAAAAGTCGATTGAGTTGGCGCGGTGATGGACAACTGTTTGCTGTTAATGCGATTTCAACAAAAACTGGTAAGATACTTAAAACTCTATAGAGATTAATATATTGAGAATATTTAAATTTAATTAATTTTTTTGTTATTTTGAAATTAGGTGAAAGGAATATTTACATTTTTTCTCGCGATTGCACACTAATGTATTCTAGTGAATCAATTTTGGGTTTGGAATCTCAAATTAGTTGGAAACCAAATGGAAGTGTTATTGCTGCTGTGCAACGATTACCAAACAAATATCAAGTAATATTTTTAGAAAAGAATGGTTTGCGTCACGGTGAATTTGTTATTTCTTCGTCTGCTTATGAATATACGGTAATTATACATTTCTGTCAGTAAAAATTAAATATCATTTAAACATTTATTTGTAATTGTTTAGATTCGTCAACTTTGTTGGAATTGTGATTCAAGTTTGCTTGCAGTTTGGGTCGTAGAATTTGAAAAGGATGAATCTACCAAAGACTCAAGCTGTTCAAAACGTAATAAAGAAATGAGTTGAATGAAAAATATCGATTTAAATTTAATGAAAATTAATCTCGTTTCAGTTCAAATTTGGACCGTTAATAATTATCATTGGTATTTGAAGCAGACTCTAGATTTTCCCATCGAAAATCGTTTGACATGTTTTGCTTGGCATCCTGAAAATGCTTTAATTCTTCACTGCTTCACTGAAGCAGGAACATTCATTTGTTACTCGTGGGAATGGGTAACAAATTGTAGTATGGATTCTACTCTAGTTGACAATGCTGTTGTTGGTGTAATTGATTCCAGTACGTTTTCTAATTTTTTAAGGAAATGATGTATTAATTTTAACGCTACTCTATTTGATTTTTGCAGATAAAATATTAGTAACACCATTTCGTCAAATGATAGTACCTCCACCGCAATCTGCTTATGAAATAATTTTACCATGTCCTGCTAATCAGATCTGTTTTCCAAGAAATCATTCGGCGGGAAAGTTTGCAATAATTCTTGCTGATAATAGCATGGTTGTTGTGGATAAAGGTAAAATGATGAAATTGAAAGAAATTACAGTAATTAGAAAATTAAATTTTTCTTGTTCGTTCTTCTTAGGTGACAATTATAGTGAAAAATCTTTAAAACTGAATGCGTGTTCTGGTCAAGGATTCAATTGCCATTTAATTCCTCACAGTGTTACTGCTATTTACAAGTAGGATTTGTTTTTATTTTATGAATAATACATGCGGCTTATAATTATATACTATTTGTTCTATTTATTAGATTGAACTTACCTACAGATGACAAAAAACAAGTTTTACTTCCATTGAATTTTTGTAATTGGCTTTGGTTGACTTCTGAGTCAGTCATTAATATTAGGAATGTTGATGGCTCGTCGTTGTTAATGCTATTTAGCTTGAACGAATCTTCGAACCAATTGGAATTTCAGTAAGGATGTTAATAGTTTAAATAAATATTGATTAACTAATTTTTTTCTGCAGGGGGCTGGCTAAAATTAATGGAATTGTTCGTACACTAACAGCTACAACACAGTTGTCAACTGTAATTGCACAATTGTCTGATGGATCAATACTGGAATGTGTTGTTAACAACGATGATTTTATTATAAATCCTTGGGTTTTAAATGATGATACGGTTTTTCGGTTTCCACAACTTTGTCACACATTAAAAACTTGTTGTGTTCGGGATCAGGTGAATCTGCTGCTGTATAAATAATCTATCGTTAAGCTATAAAATTTATTACATAATTTTCAGGAATTAATTTTTGGTCTTTCACACCGTCAGCGACTGTACTGCTTGAATGACGAAGTAAGAAAGCTATTTCTTATTGTTATTTAAAAAGTTGTTCATTAAATTGATTTTTTTTTTTTAGTTATTCAGTAACTGCACATCTTTTATTTTACACGATGATTTCATTTTAACGACAACTAACGATCACGTGTTGCATGCCATTCCTCTCTCTGGCATATTATTAAGCAAATCGGATGATTCTCATGTTGAAAGTTTAAGGAGGTTGGAGAGAGGATCACGAATTGTCACGTGTGTTAAAAATGGAACTCAACTTGTTTTGCAAATGCCACGTGGAAATTTGGAAGGCATTTATCCTAGAGCACTAGTTTTGTCTATGGTGTCAAAATATTTGGATGAGTATGTTGTAATTTCGGTTTGTTGTTACATAAAATTTTATTCTTTGATTTTATTTCAGGTTAAATTTTATCGATGCTTTCGTACTCATGAAGAAACATCGAATAAATATGAATCTTTTATTCGATTATAATCCAAAAGTAAAAAATTTTCATATATTAAATAAATTTAAAAAAATTAATTTTAAAAAATTGTTTATTTTTGTTTTCAGAAATTTCTGGAAAATGTGGACAAATTTATTACTCAAATTAATAATGTTAATTGGATTAATTTATTTTTAACTGATCTTCGGTAAGTTTTAATTTATTTTATTTATCATCATTTTATTAATTTAAATTTACTTTATTAGAGCGGAGAATGTAACAATTACATTGTATAAATCTTCACGTTTTAATACTTCCGAAATTGGATTTCCTAACAAAGTGAACTCGGTGCATTCGGCAGTTCGTCGAGCGCTCATGGAAGCTGATTCGCAAAAGTAAATCTAATTAACAACATTTCTGTTTTTTTTGTTAATTTATTTTCTTTAGATTTTTATTGTCAATTTTAACGACACATGTAATGAACGAGCCACCCCGTTTGGAGACTGCATTAAATCTTATCAAGAATTTGGATAAGGGTACAAAAGATGAAGCACTTAGTTACATGCAGTATTTAACGGATATTAATGATTTGTACGATGTGGCGCTGGGTACTTACGATTTTGATTTAGTCATTATGGTGGCACAAAAATCGCAAAAAGTAAAATATTTGTTTTTTGTTTTTTGTTTGTTATTTTTAAATTTTTTTCAATTTTAGGATCCGAAAGAATACTTACCAACATTGAATCGATTACGCAAAATGGAATTAAATTACCAGAAATTTAATATCGATTGTAAATTACAAAAATACGAAAAAGCTTTAGGACATATAATTAAATGCGCAGATCGGTTCGACGAATGTCTGCAACACGTGAGCACTCACAATTTACATCGTCAAGCTTTACAGCTGGTTTTTTCGGACAAGGAAAAATATCAAGTAATTTAACGATTTGTAATATAATACGAATTGTACTTTAATTGTCTTAATGTTTTTATTATAGAAAATTGCTCTATTATATGCTCAACACCTGAACAGCATTAGGAAATATAACGAGGCAGGACTGTGGTTCGAACGCGGCGGTAACTTGAACTCAGCTGTTGATGCGTATCAAAATGGATTGCACTGGATGAAGGCATTGACTTTAGCAACTGATATTCCACTTTTTCCAAATGAAATTTTGAGTTTGGCGACTAAATTAGCAGGCCGTTTGAAAGATGAACGACGTTACCCAGAATGTTCGCATATTCATGAACATTATCTGAATAGTGCGACTGACAGTATTTTAACATTAATCGAAGGACGACAGTGGCAATTAGCGTATGAAATGGTAATAAATGTCTCCTCATTCCGCATATAAACAGCTCGTATAATTATTATTTTTTATTTCTTTAGATTTATCGACATAATCGTAAAGATGTAATTGAAACCCACATGAAAATTGGTGTACATGATCATTGTAAATCTTTAATTGCTAACATTATACAAAAAGAAATGCTACTCAATCAGTACGCATCGAGGTTGCAAGTTGTAAGGCAAGAAAAACGCAATAAATTATTGCAAACTAATGATAATGTAGACAACGATTTAGCATCTGATGTTGAAAGCACCATCACATGGTCGACGCAACAATCTTCTCGTTCTTGTTCGTCAAGAATGACATCTAGAAATCGACGAAAACAAGAAAGGAAGAAACAAAGTTTGAAAAAAGGAAATCCGTTTGAAGAAAGTGCTCTCATCGAAGCGTGTAATGAGATATATGTTGAAGGAGATAAAATGGCAGGTAACAAGTATATTGTGCAAATAGAAATTGCTGAGTATTATTAACTGATAAATGTTTATTTGATCAATAAATAGAGGAATGCGCTTCTGTTTTGTGGTTTTCGCTTTCTCTCGGTTTTGATCAAGATGCTGAAGAATTACAGAAGAAATATGACGAGTTTCTTCAATTAATGAAGAAATACAAAGGTGATATTTGGTCTTCGAGTGAGCAACTGCTTAATGGGAATCCGTTGCAAATGGGTCCCGATAGTACAGCTAATTCTATAGTGGAAAGCTCTCTGCTTGTAAAAAATGTGACAACAGGTAAGATAAATAATTTCTAGACTATTTGTAAGCACATTTTAATTTGTTACTTTGATTTTTACAGAAACCAAATCGATCGGACCTATACTAAGAGAAAACATTAAATGGAAATTGGATTGTTTTTTATAGAAATAAATAAATAATCAGCCATATGCACATTTTGAAAAATTTGTTTCAGTTTTTAGTAATATATTGAATTCTTTTGTTAATAAATCGTGCAAAGCAACTCCGTCGTGTTTATAAATCCATCTACCATCGATAAAATCGTACCGTTTCGGTCCACTAGAATTTGAATTAACATTATTCAAATAATGTGTAAAGTAATTTGATAACTTTGTTTCACCTTATCGGTGATGATAGCCAAATTTGTCTGTTTGGTGACTGCTTATTGATCACATAAGTTCCTCTGCTATTTCCTAGTTTGACTGTTAGTACACCGTCCTTTAAGAAAAATTGATCATTTTTCATCAGTTTTTTCTTATTGTTGTTTATACCCCGTAAGTGGAATCTGCATCTTTAGCCTTATTGTGGTTCGTCATTAATTCGTCCATATAATCATTTAAAGATTCTAAAGTTTCACTACACACATTTTCGTACGTGACTGAATCTAGAGGGCTAAAAAGTTCATTAAAATACACATACTGAAAAGCATATTAATTCAACAATAGCGTGTAATTACCCTTTCATTTTATCAACATTTGACAAATTTCTTGTTATGATCGAAGATTTATCAGCTGTTACAGTTTTGGTTCGCCATCTGCAGACATTACCATCAACTTGACGATATGGAATCGGGGAAAAAATCTTATGGCAGCAGACGACAGGATTAACATGCCAGACAGTCGCGATCCTTAAAGATGAACGAACAATCTGATTAATCGAGAGCAATGATGACATTTCTTTATCTGTGAATACAGGAATAAAGTAAGTTTAAATTTGAGAGTTAAATACAAATTCTTGTTACATGTGTGCAATATCTACCTTTATCTTGGACCAGGTAATACTAATGTGTGCGATTGTCATAATGCGGGTATTGCATATTTCAATTATCCTAAATTTCATAAAATAAGTTTTAACGTACACCTTAATTTTTCCATCTGTTGCAGTAAAATGCAATTTTGTAGCGGGAATTTATAAAAAGAATTGATTCGTTTTAAAAAAACTACGTATCTGGTTTTCAAAATGTTAAAATATCGCTTCCGCTATTTAGTAGCGGCAATTACAAACTATTTTGAATTTTTATTATTTTTAGATGACAGTAACTACAGGTTTGTTAAAATAGAATTGTTTTTGTAATAAACAAATAAAATAACAACTTAAGATTTAAAATTAGCTTATAATCTCAAACCTGTTTTACCAATCATATCTTTTAGCGGGAAAAATAAAAATGGACGCCGATGATGGCGATAGCTTTACTTTGCCAACCACGGTAAATTCGATTTTATTGCACATTATAACAGTTTAATTCCAATCTTTTTTATTAAGTTGAACGATTCACAGTTTTTGGTTACGACTGATAACGAGCAAACCAAGTCATCTATCCATCCACAACCATCAGAAGTGGAAAGTGATGAACGCAGTGAAGTAAGCATAGTTTTAAAAAATAAAAAACAATAAGCCTTGAGAAGTTTTTTTTAATAAATAACTTGACTTTCAGTTAATTTCATGGTTGGAGAGCAAGTGTGACATTATCAATCCTGAATTTGAAGACAATGAAATTGTTGTCGATACGTTACATAATCTGATGCGCTGCAATAAGCAGAGAGATGCGGGTATTGCTTGTGTTATTGGACAATTTAACTCGATGAAAAGCGAATACGAAATGGAAGGTAAAAGTATAAACAAGTTGCTAAAAATAAATTAGTCGAAAAAGCATTTTTTTGTGTAGGTAAAAGATATGAGAAATTTATTCAGCGATTAGGTATTAGACCAGAACACCTGGACACCGATTTTCAAACATGGTTAGATTCACTGGCACAAACTAATTTAATTTTAGATTTAAAATCACCAACTAATACCGAGTAAGTAAAAAAAGTATTATTATCTCATGAAAGATAATGTGCATTAAATTGTACAGTTTATTGCTTGCTGTGAATCAATTACAAGACACTAAAATGATGCTGGGAAACGAAATTGCCACGGAGAAGAAATTGGTATCAATTTATCGAGAAAAGACACAGCGCTCTTTGCAAAAATCGTACGAATTAAAAAAGTGAGTTTTATGCTCTACATTATTTTAAGCGAATGTTAATTCGTGCCAGTGGGATTTTTTTAGAATTTTAATGTTGAGTAAAGAAAATGTGCAGATACAAGAAAAAGATATTTTAAAACAAATAAAAAAAATGGAATTTTTACCCAAAAAGATAGAAGAATATGAAGAAAAATTAAAAAAATTGAAGGTTGTATAAAATAATTATTTATTTAATTTCACGTTTATGTTTTCGTTCATTTTGTTTACAGTTGAAACTCGAACAGATGGGATTTCGATCTGAAATTCGACACGAAGCTTTATGTAAACGAAACAAAGTAAGCGAAATGTTTTTGTAACTGTAATTGGTTAATTAATCTTTTATTTGTCAGGATTTGGTTAAAATTACTAATGAAATTAAAGCATCTCAAGTCACATTGGATACATTTTCAAATTTGCCACCGGTAAATTATCCCTTAAAACGAATATTTTCCTTGTAATTTTGCTAATTGGAATCGTGTAAAAAATTCTAGGATCTTCCAGTGATTAAACAGAAAATAGAAGAAGTGAGGAAAGAACTGGTAAAGTCGATAATTACATTTATTTTAACTCGTTATTAATATAATTTGATTTATAAATTTTAGTCTAAAGTGGATGCAGCTTTTAAAGCAAAAATTACAAATTTAACAAACTTTTAAGCACACATGACACCAAAAGATGATTATTACTTTAAATATTACTATAAAAGAATCAAAAGCTTCCAATTAATAAATTCAGATCCATGTCCATATTTGCATATTAGTCTCAGTGTCCATATAAAATCACCTCAAGATTTGTTAAATAATTCAAGTTTATATTGCGTTGCTAAAGTATTGGCTGCGAACACAGTAATTTGCCTTTTGGAAACTCCACTCATCAATTGATGCCATTCTGTGTACGGCACTTGATACATCTGAGACAAAACGCTTCCTACAGTTATACACAAACCCGACCATCGCATCGAGAAATCAGTCGGAGTTTGTTCCTGCATCCTTTGTACAGCTACAATGGGCACTGGAGTTGGTTGACTGTATACATGCAATTGAATTGCACGTAAAGGATCGTGAAGTACTAAACAAGCCAAATCGAACCATCTGAAATTAATTCAAAATAAATAATTGATTTTTATCATTTTAACCAAAATTTGAAAATGAAAATGAAAATTGCAACGAGCCTGTCAGGTGTGAGTTCGGCAATAAAATGGTCGACAGCCACGAGGGCTTGGTGTTGGTCAACTACAAGTGTCTTTCTTAGATGTTGAATTCTCTGGTCAGCAGCCTGCATTCCTGCCGAAAATCCGACCAATTGTGGGGCGAATGGATTTTGTGAATTAATACCTCGAACAGTTGCTCGACCGAAAACTGTTTGGAACGCCTCGCGAATCGCACTCACTGTATCTTCATCGTTTGAAGCCACGTACAAATCGATGTCACCTCCAGAATCTGAACCAAAATTACATTTTGAAATAAAAACACACACGAACGAGCTAAATACGTACGAATATATTCTTTCATTTGTGGATCTAATGTAGTAATCATAGTGTCCATCGAATTCTTAAAAAGAAATTAAAAAATATTCAATATTTAATGCAAATAAAATTGTTAAACTTACTTTAGCTTTCTCGGCGACTTTGCTGATAAATTCGCCACCCGGCATCTCTCGAAACCAACTAAATAAACTTCTATTTTCGCCATCTCCGGGATAATTAGTTGGCTGGTAATGTTGTTGCGATTGTGCCGAACCCATATCGTAAGAACCGTAAGCTACATTGATGGCCGTAGAAGCCTGCTCTGTTGTAGGATAAAATGCAGTTGGTTGTGATTGGACAACTGTTGGTGTTTCAACAGGTAATGGAGTAGCAATGTTTTGCGTAACTGGAGGATACGATGGTTTCTTTCTCTGTGCCGATAACGAATAAGGATTTGTTTGTACATTTTCATCTTTTTTCACTTGAGATGGAGGCAGAGCTTGTTGATATAATGGTGGTTCAAACACTGGACCGGTTATGGGGAATTGTTGAATGGGACTTTGATTCGGAGGAATCGTCGATGATAGAGGTGTTTGAACTGAACTTGTTGTCGTTGTATAGCCAATTGGAAAGCTGATAAATTGTGGCAAAGCAGTTGGTGCAGGAATAGATGGTGCCGTCATTACACTTTCTGCAGTGGGAGGAGCCGTCGGTTCTAGAGTAACTGGATTTAAATTTGAACAGAAAAATCAAATGTTATACGAATATTTGCTTATCGAAATGACGAGTTTGTAATTTACGAGCATCATCGGACACATTGGCTGGAGGAAATGAAGTCGTCGATGTTGTTTGATTTGGCAACACATCGTCGGATAAAACAAGTCCTTCTAATTTTCCTTCTACAAATTCGAATGTAGATTCTCCATTTGTATCATCGCAGGAAACCTCTTGCATCATTTTACAGCTGTTAAGAAAAATAAATACTGTAGTGAGTATTAAATAAGATGGGTGATTGTCAAAAAAACGTGTTTTTAGTTTAATTAATGTCTGGTAATGCCTATGTAATTTAAATGTTGCACGATCGTTTAGTTGAGCATTTAGTAAATTGATTTGTACCTGTTATGTTTTTTTTCTCTGTACTGACGTGTCTGACTGCTGCTACAGGAAGTTGTACATCAGATAGAAAGGTTTTCTCTCGCTAGATGGCGACAGGGTGTGACTTGTATTCGTATTCTCAAGTCCGGCAAAAGTAAACAGAACCAGAGATTAAAATCTATATCGTATTGTAAAAATGGCGTACACGGGACAGAAGATTGTACAGTCACAAAATTCGAAATCGTCTAGAAATGAAAGGTTTGCTCAGATGACGAAACAGGAAGAATTGATTGAAATGAAGAAGAAAGAAATTGAACAGAAATTGGTCGAAAAAAAGAAGAAAGAAACGGATGAATTGATGAAAAAATTGAGTAAAACTAGTACAACTGCCAATACGGATACTAAAAGGAATTTGAATATTACGAGTAATAAGCCGAAAACAACTGCAACCTGGACGAAAAAGTTGGCAATTTTGTAATTTAAATTTAATAGGTAATTATTTTATTGAATTAAATATATATTTTTATAGCACTGAAACCGAGCCACCGGATTCGCGTTTAAACGATAGTGGGTTTAATCAGTTTTCAAATGATGGAAGTTTTATGGCCCAATTTAAAAAAATTCAAGGAGTACGAGGTATTATTATAATGTAATTAATGTTACTTTTTTTTTTTAATGAGCTAATTTTTTTCTCCGCGACAGGAATTAAAAAGTTCAAAATTGAGTCAGCTGGTGATGCTGCAGGACTCAACAACAAAACACAAATTAATTCAAATATCAACTATCAGAATTCATACTCAAATTACAGTAAGTAGCATTCATTATCCGTTTATCCATTGGAAAATAATGAAATATATAATAAAAAATGATGTAGGTTGCAGTAAAGACAACAAACCTGGCGTTGTAATGAGGCTTCAGACATCAAAGTATGTGAGAGAGATTTTTTTTGTAGTTTATTTTTGAAATTGAGAAATGTTGTTAATTTAGGATGGCAAAATGTTTACCGGCATTGGCTCCACCGTCAGCGTTTAACGAAGATGAAGATAGAGGTATGATAAGGAAGTAGTTTGAGCTTTGCTTTTGATGCTTCTCTACTACTAATCTGCCTTTTGATTACGTGAAATTTGCGCAAAAAAGCACAGAAACTTGGAATAGGAAGCATTTGATGTTTGAAATTATTAAAGGGAGTCCTAGCGCGGTTTTCAGTTAAAATTTCTGACCGATGGTGTTTTATTTCTTACGTCTGCTCCGTTAGCAAACGTTCCCGCTTAGCAGAGAGAACAAAGAAATCTGATAGGCTGCTTCTAGTCTTTCCACCAGAGGAACCTGATCTTGCCCATGTTATTCACGGATTGGCCAAGGACGTCGCCGCGGGAGGACCACTTTTCGAGGAGAATTTTATTAACAACAACAGAGATAATTCGAAATATTGGTAAAATTTAATTTTTCCATTGTTTTATTTTATTACTACTTATTTTTACAGGTTCCTTTACGACGAAACAAGTTCGGCGCATAGATATTACAAGCAAACGGTGCAAGAAAAAATATTGAACAAGCAAAAGATGACAATTAGTTTAGATTTTCCAAATGTAATCGATGCAGCTATTCCGGGTAATTTTCGTTGAAATTATCTTGATTGGAGAGACATTTTTTTTCTTTAAAATTGGTACTCGATAGACTCGGACCAACCAGAGAAGAAAAAACCAAGGAGGAGCAGATGGGGACCACAAGAAGGCGTTGGTACAACGTCAACAACAACGGTGGAATCGCAGGAAGCAGCTGATGAATACGATTCTCCATTACAACTCAATCAAACGGGTGTTCCTATAGGTGAATTTCTCTTTATAAAATACAAAACTAATGTACGAACTAATTAATTGTTTAAAGGCGAACCTGGATTGATTGCGTATGCACTCAAAGTGTACGGCTCGACTTCACTCACACAAGACCAGTGGAAGCAATTGGACGAACAGAGAAAGGTTTGTAAAATAAACGTGGGCGTGATGATTGATGATGCAATTCCATTAAACTAAATTTTCCAGATGAAAATTCTGTACGAAATGATGATTGCGAAAAAAAGAGAAGCGGAACGATTAGCGGAGAAAGGAAAAGTGAAATATGAATACGATTCCGATGAAGAAACCGATGGTGGAACTTGGGAACATAAAAGACGAGCTGAAGAAATGGAGAAAACTAAAGGTAATATTTTTTAAAAATGAAAATAAAAATGTGTTAACGTGAGAAATATGTAAATCCGCACAGATATGGCAGACGTTTTAACAGAAATGGGTAAAGGAAAACATCATATTGGTGATTTCTTACCTCCGGAAGAATTAACTAAATTTATGGAAAAGTTTCGAGCGATTAAGGAGGGTCGAGATCCAGATTTATCAGATTATAAAGAATTTAAATTGAAGGATGATAACGTCGGTTATCAAATGTTACAGAAACTAGGTTGGCAAGAAGGACAAGGACTCGGAGCAGAAGGAATGGGAATAACAGCACCGGTTAACAAGTTCGTTTATTTCAAATTTATTTCATCATTTTTGATTTAATTAATTTTTATTATTTTTTTTAGAGGAATTACACCTGTGGGTAATGCGGGTCTCGGTCAAGGTCGACCCGATGATGTTCATAAAGGAGACGACGAATACGAAGCGTACAGAAAACGAATGATGTTGGCTTACCGATTTCGACCTAATCCTTTGGTAATTAATTCACAAAACAGCGATAATCTTTTATACAAGTTAGTTTTTGTTTTGTTTTGTTTCAGAATAATCCACGAAGACCATATTATTGAAGGTTTTTGTTTTTAAAAAATTGAGATTATTATCATTAATTATTATTAGATCTTATGCAAATTAAAATTCATTTTATTTAATACCAATAAGTTTTACATGGAATTCGATTTTCTTTAATACCGTGTTCATCCATTATATCCATTTCAAATGTTTTTAATGAAGGCGTGTATGTAATTTCTTCCAAGTGTTGTGCCGTTGTATCCTTTGGTTTTTCTACAATTGTTAAGATTGTATTTATCAAACAAACAAAAGCTATTGTTTCTATTATTTAGATCGTACCGACATAGGTTGATTTGGTTTTGTAGTCGTAAGTTTCTTCAGCAACAATAGGGATAGGTAGAATTCTTCCAGTTCGAACAGAAACACGAACTTGTTCACCTTGTTCGGTCCATCTCCATTCAGCTTCCGTTGGTTTCCTATTAAAAATTGTTACACAATGTTGGTTAAATAAAAGAAAATAAAGCTCACATGTCTGATGGATCGACTAGAGCAACCTCCTCTTTAACCAGTAATGGTAATTCTGATTTAACCATCATTCCTGGATAATTTTTCGTTTTTCCTATGTATTTATATTCCTGTTCAAAGTAATAAGAATTTTTTTATTCTTCAATTGCTTTTTTTTTATTATTTTACTTACACAATTGAGTCCTTCGACTAAAACCCAATTTCTTTCTGGAACTACGTAAATGACCATACCTTGTTTTCCCTTATCTTTTCCGACTAAAACTTCAACCTAAATAATAATAATGACACAATTATTAATAGAATCTATTATCGACTTTGTGCTCGTTTTCCACTAACTTTATCGCCTCTGTAAAAAGACCAATTGTTATCGCTGATTGGTTCCACAACATACTTAGGTTGCTTTTGTCCGACGTTTGGGGGATTTGCATTTTTTGCTTCAAATTCCCAAGGTCTGTGCACTGTGTAATTATACACTCTGTTTTTGATCACTTTTCCGGGGTTGTATTGTGGCCCTTTTGGATTTTTCCATTCTATGTGCTCCTTTTCTTTGTCAATGTAAGCCTTTGGAAAATTTGAATAGTCCTTAGGCTTCTTCGAACAGAAGCGTACGCTTGAAATGAACACGCTTGATTCTCGTATAGCACAGCTGATTTTTACCTGCAGTAAATGTAATAAAATTGATAATTAAAACTTTAACTGTGATTGCAAAAGTTTTAGGTTGCTCACATTTTTTAAACACTGCATTGCCATTTTTAAATGATCACTTTATAATATTTACTACATGTGATCAAAAATGTGCTTTGTAGAATCAGGTCTGAGCGGACGTTAGTAACTGATGCCATCTAGTGAGTCTAAGTGCAACACTAAACAAACAATTGCGTAAATTTTATATTTTTTATTTTTTGCAAAAGTTTTTAATTCTTGCAAAACAAGTTTCGACACATTTATTTCGTTCTGTAGATATTATTTTGAATGTATATGTTGAAAAACGTATCTGCAAAGTGGTGCTATCTATCGATTGCTGTATGAAACAAATGTCATATGACATGTTGATTCACTTTTGATTTCAAAGTACAAGATAAGATTGTAATGTGTAGCACGTGAATTGTGTCATTTGCAGATACCATAGCTATGATGTACATGGACATTTATGCTGGACGTTTCATAAAGCAACAAAACAACGAAGAATAGACTTAGCAGGTAATAATAATTAATAAGTGTAGTGTGAAATAATTAAAATTAATTTTTATTTATTTTTGTTATTTCAGCTCGAGCTAAAGCAATGGACTTAATAACAATAAAAGCAATATCCTTAGGTGGAGTATTGATCATTTCATTAGTTTTGGGAGTAGCACCTTTGAAGTTTGCATCAATTGTTCAGAGGACTCTAAATGTGGAGCGCAAAAGATTGTATAAACGATTGATTAGTTTTCTAGGTTGTTATGGCGGAGGAGTGTTTTTAGGTGCGAGTCTTCTCGACTTACTTCCCGATGTACGAGAGACATTTGCTAGTCTCGATTTAAAGACTCAATTTCCAATAGTAGAATTCGTTGTTTCTATTGGTTTTTTCATCGTTTTTATAGTTGAGCAAATTGTTTTAACATACAAAGAAAATACGGTTGAAGTTAAGAATGAAGAACAAGAACGTTTAATTGGAAGACAATACGAAAGTGAGGCGACTCCTTACGCTTACAATAATATAGACGACGGATCGTTTGCAGCTTCTGGATCCATAAATGATAACGGACACGACCATTCGAATTTGATGTTTTCGGTTCATGAAGATCCCAGTTCTCATTCAACGTTACGAACTCTTATATTATTGATGGCTTTATCTTTACATTCGATTTTCGAAGGTCTTGCTATTGGCTTGCAAACAGTTAGTCGCCATTTAATGCAATTGTTAATGGCGGTTCTTATTCATAAAGGAATTATTGCTTTGAGTTTGGGTGTGAATTTGGCTCAAACTAGGTTTAAATTAAAAGCTAAGATTTTGTTTATTAGTATTTTTTCATGTGCATCACCAATTGGAATTGGAATTGGAATGGGCATTGAAAATTTGTCATATTCGACGAATTTAGTTAATGGAATTTTACAAGGATTTGCTTGTGGAACTTTTCTATATGTGACATTTTTTGAAATTATACCTCACGAATTAAATCAGAAACGGGACAGACTTTTCAAACTTTTATTTATTATTATTGGATTTGCCACTGTTTGTGGTGCGATATACATAAACATACCTCCAAATGTTCCATAGTTTGTCATTTCTAATATTTTCAATACTCATATTTGCAATAATTATTTTTAATACTGAATTGTTATTTTGTAATAAGTTATTGATTATTAAAACATTGTTTTTTTATCAACTTTTGAAGCCAAAAAAAAAATCCTAAATTAACCTAACTTAGTCCATTATGTTCAAGGTTGATCTGTCGCATGGCAGAGCTAATGCGCATGGCTACACCGAATGTTCTTCAGCCTTGATTGCTTAGAATAATTATTTGAAAACTAACGCGCTTCAAGGTTATTTTAAATACTGCGACCATGGAACACCTGAAAACGACACTTGCAGCATTTCTTTCGAAATCGGAAGTTATGGATAGAACACTAGCACCCCTAGTGGTATACATGATAAAAATGGTAAACACAATGAAATACCATAGATTTTCAAGCTCAAACAGTAAAAAATGTTTTTTTAAATAGTGTCTTTAAACACAAACACTTAAGCAAATATTTGTTATTCTAAATAATTTTAATTAGAATTAGACGAGGGACTTCGAATAGCAGACGACAATTATCCTATTGGTTGTTATGATGACATGATGTCATCAAGATGCCCATCAATAAGTGGATCGCACATATGAAATAAAAATTTGAATTTGTATAAAAGTTTTGATAAGTTTAAAAAAACTTTAAATATCTAACAAAAGTATAAGAAAAGTATAAAAAAATGAAAAAATTTAAACATTCCAATTTTAAAAGAAATTTTAAAAAATGTTTAAAACTTCAAAAAACAATTTTACATCATGAATTTGAGCAATTATTCGAGTATTACAGGTAATAACGTTGTACCTAAAAAACACAAGCCCACAATTGCTTTTATCATGTATGTCGTTGGAGGGCGCTGTTTGACCTAATATCACAAGATTAGGCTGTGTGGCTTACATGTGTTCCACTGCGATCTATTAGTACTGCCATCTAGTGTATTAAACTACAACTAAAGCAAAATGTGTAATTTTCT
>JAQFZN010000026.1:0-88792 GCA_034687075.1 Geophilus carpophagus | reverse complement strand
AATAGTTAAATTATAAAATTTCAATTTATTATTATTCTTGTAATAGCATAATTTATGACGTCATTAGGAGGCAAAATGAATTTCTGCGGTATGAAATGACATCATCATTATTATTGACGTCATATGATTGTATTAGAAGACAGAGAAGAGTCGCCATTTTGCCACGTCTTTGTAGTAGTTGTTATTTTATTCTTTCAACTGCCTTATTTACGCTTGATTATCGTTCAAGATGATATTTTGACAGCCTTAAACTCAACCTCTAAGCAAGTGGATAAAATCAACAGCAGGAATCGAGTGAAGAACGATGGCGGACGTGTTTTGCGAGGAATATGCGTCGTCTCTCAACGACCTAACATGCAATAGTAAACCACACATCAGTGTGTTAACAATGTTGGCTGAAGAAAATTCTCAGTATGCACCAAACGTCGTACGTCTCATCGAGCAACATTTACAAAAGGTTCTTTGCGATATTTTAAATGTTTGATTACAATAATTTTAGTGAATTATTTTGCTTTTTGTTTTGTTTTGTTTAGGCCTAATACACATAACACGTTAAAAATTCGAAAAAATTAAAATAAAATAAAAAAAATACGAAATATAATGTTTTGAATTTATTTTTAAATTTAGCATGTGTTATTTGTTAGGCCTATGTGAAATTTTCGTTTTAAAAAAAAATAAGTCAGGTTTATTTAAAATTACGTAATAATTGTTTACGAAATGTGTTTATTTTATTAATTTTTCATCAAAACTAGTTTTTTTTCTTTTTTTTTCTTTTAATTTAAGCATAGGAAAAAGTGTAAATGTATATATTTTTACATAAAAGTTGGTTTGGGTTTAATTTCCCAATCAAAAATCAAAAAAGAAACCAGAAAATAAAAGATTTTATATAGATTGTTATGTGTATCAATCTAACAATTTTTTTTACAAAAAAAAATTGCTGTTTCATTGAACATGAAAACATGAAAACCCTGAAGAAAAACTTCATTTCTAGCTACTAGCAACACGCATGATGTTAGACGAAATCCACGAACTGAACTTTGAAGCGGATTTTCTTATCCAGATTGAAGAACCAACGTCGTTATTATATAATTAATTGCATTGGGTTTAAATAAAAAAATCAATGAAATTTGCATTTTCAATTTAAAAAAAAAAATCAAATGTTTGTTTTAAAAAACTATGGGGTGTATTTTTTCATAAACTTTAATATAAATTAAAGGTATGTAAAGTAAAAACTCGATATTTTTGTTCGTTTTTGGTTTTTTTCTTGGATAATTCAAAATTGGTTGTTGCGTTTTCCAGTTTTCCTGTTATGCTATTATTGAAGCAGAGAACGACGTTGATGATGATAATAAATGAGATGATGATTTAGTAAATATTTGAATTGATTTAATGTATAAAATTGTTGCTTAATTTATTCTCAGGTTCGACCGGAAATCAAACTACCAGCTATTTACCTTATTGATTCGATCGTGAAGAACGTGAGGGGGGAATACTTGAGTTTATTCACTCAGAATCTTGTGTCAACCTTTTGTAGTGTCTTCGAAAAGGTGAGCAATGTTAATTTTTAACTATTTTATATATTTGGGGTATATATAAATAATTGTAAAAATTAATTTTAAAAAAATGCAAGTTTTGATTTGATTATTTTTAATAAATTTATTAAATTTCTATTCTGCAGGTGGACGAAAAGACGAGATTGCAATTATACAAATTACGTCAGACATGGGCAGATGTGTTTCCAAATAAAAAATTATACGCGATCGATATGAGGGTGAATCAGATGGATCCAGCATGGCCGATCAACGCACCTCCAAATCCAAATCCAACCATTCATGTGAATCCAAAGTTTTTAAAAGTGTGCCATTTGATATTTTCAGAATGTTATATGAATTACTTATTTTTCTCTCGGTTTATAGAGTCCAAAAGAGGAAGAACCGACTTCTGTGAAGGCCAATCAGGAGATAGAAGAAGCAGAAATGAGACGACAATTGATAGCAAAGCAGCAGGAATTGTTGAAATTACAACAACAGAAATTAGAATTGGAATTACTTCAAGCTAAAGCGCGATTGGAAGAACAGAAACGATTACTACAAACTCAACAAAATGAAGTTGAACAAACGGTTAATAATAAAATTGAATTTTAATTAAAGTAAAATATTGAATTTTTTAAATATTTAATGTTTAGGTTCAAGAAACAAATAAATTACCAGTGACGACACCTGTTACTACACCAATATTACCTCAAATACAAACAAATAACGTAAGTAATTGTAGATTTGTTGTTGAATTAGTTAATTAATGAATTTTTTAAATTGTAGGTGATGATGAAAGATCCACGAAATGCTAAATTAGCACGTACAACTAAAGATAACAAACCATTTCGAATACCGAATTTATCATCGGCAGTAACGAAACCTATTAACAATTTCGTTAGTAGTAAATCTATGGATAGTCAAATTAAATCAGAAGTGAAACAAAATGCAAGTGGTGTCATGAAACAGGAGAGAAATATGTCTGATTTGGCGTCAGGCACGTTTTTTGCTAAACAAACACTTGCTTGCAAAGATCAGACTGCGCGTAACGAAACGATTAAGGGGTTAAAAAAGAAAGATTCAACTGATCTTCCATCATCGAAAGTTTCTTCCAAAAAGAAAAGTGAGCGCGAATGGAAAAAATCAAAAAATGATCAAATTGAATTAAAGAAAACAATCGATTCACAGTCTCCGAATAAAAAGTGTGCAGACATTAAGTCTGATGCGTTAAGTGGAAAACGTAAAGAAAAAAGCTGTGATAAAAAAAGTAAAAAGGACACTCGGGATGGGAGTAAAGTGAGAAAAGGTGAACGCAAAAATGTCGTTAATGCCAATAAAAGTGGCCTACTTAAAAAGGATCATGATGCGAACAAAAAGAATGATAATTTAAGTCGTCGAACTAATTTCAGAAGTCGACGAAATTATAGATCGAATCGTGATCGAAGCGAATCGCCTGAATTGAAATTAGATCAAGCGAATTCAAGTCCGAAATTGAATTTAGATGGGTCGTCAAGTTCGGATTCAAAACGAGCCGATGAAAGACCAAGATCTCCTTCTATGACACGCAAAGATGGAAAATATAAAAAGAAAATGGGGGATGTTATTGGGGAGAAAGTAAAAAATACACCTATTGATGAGAGTAAAGAAAATAAAATGGATTCTGCTGATGTTTTAATGACCGATGTTGATTTAAGACATTCTAAGGTCAAACGAGATGTCAATGAAGATGTCGAAGAAATTCTTCCTCCATCTAAGAGGAATAGACGTGACGATGACAAAGATTCCCGCATGACCAAGTAAGATTTTATTTTACATTTCATCACAATTTGAAACTTAAATTAATCACCATTAAATTTAATTTAAATTATAAACAAAATTTTATTTTTTATCTGAATTTTCAGTTTATTTGGATCTAAAGATCAAGATTATCGACAAATATGTCAAAGTGAAAAAAATCAAATGCGTAACGATAGGAATTCATGGGCTCAATATAAAGCTGAACACCCTGAAGAATTTAAAAATTCACCCTTCCCTCCCAGAGGAAATCGACCCGATTTCATACCATTCAGATCGTACGACATGGACTTGAGAAATATGAGAGAATTCGATCCTGATGTCAACCAATCTGGAGATGGTTTATTAAATCCCCCAGGAACTTCAACCGACAGAATGAGAAACAATAATAATAATAACAATAATATGCGTGGAGGACGATCAAGTGATCCCAGATTACTTAGAAGGGGGTTTGGAAGACCAATGCGACAAGGTAACAACAATAATAACAACAACAACAACAGAGTGTTTGATGATACGAGAAATTTGAGACGACATCCGCTATATGAGAGATATCAAATGGAATTTGAGAGTAATCATCCGAGTGTGGAAATACCAAATGCATTACTTTTAGATAAACAAGGCGAAATTATGCGACAAGCTGATCAACAACTGAAATCAGGACAATTGACACGAGAACAGCATCATGAATTGCTCAATCAACTGGGAAAATTATACGAATTACAAGTGACGAGAGAAAAGCAGAGAGAAGAACAGTTGAGAGAAAGGATCATGTCCAACCGTCCTTCTTTAGACGAATCAAATAGAAGAGATTTTTCATCCGAATTTGATAACAAGAATTCATTCGCTTCAACTAACCGATTAAATTTACCTCCAGAAACGAGTGAAACTGCCACAATTAATACTGCTACCAACACGACCACCATTTCCTGCTTGTCTTCGGAATCGCGTGTTGCTAATCCCGAACCGGAATCGGGGGCGAGAACTAAAGTTTCCATGTTATCCATCTTCCAAAGAGAAAATTCTGCTTCTACCAGTTCTGACAATTGTAACCCGAATAAAATAGCTGTCGCAGCTGATGATGGTGATCGTTTGATTGCGATTGATGGCAAGATTATGAAGTTGAAGTATTATAATGGTACTGCCATTATTCTCGAAGGGAATAAAGTACAAGAGATTCTGTTTCGAGGAACCCGGCGAGAGATTTTCGTTGATCGAGAAATTGTTTTGTTAGGATTTGAAGGCGACGAGCAGACATTTTATTTGAATTCGAAACCGCACACTTTGAAGTTTGGAACACCGACGCATGAAATTTATATTGATAAAATTCCTTACGAAGCGAGATTTGGTGGGCCTCCAATTAGGGTTCTTTTGGATGGAGATGTACACGAAATTCGTATGGGTGGGCCACCACCTGATGTTGAATTAAAGGAACTTGGAGCTGATATGAAAGTACAAATTGCTCATTTAATTGATGATGTGAAAGAAGCAACAAGTTCGCAAACTGTCGATGAGAAGAAGGAAAAAGTTAACGAGGAAAAGAAAAATGAAGAAGAGGATAATGATGTTGATCAATCCATTCCGATGGATATTGATGATTTAAATGATAATGAAACGATGCCGTTGGACGGTGACGATCCGAAAGATTCGGAAAATGAGAAGAAAGAAAATGTCGAAGTTGAGAAAGAAGATAAAGATTCAGCTCGAATGTCTCCTGTACACGAAGATCGATTTGAGTCGAGGCCAGAACGACAAGGTACATGGGACAAGGAACGCGAACAACATCGAGGCTACGAAAAAGAGAATTTTTCGGAACAGTTTACGAGTCACGATTATCGGGATAAAGGAAGAGACAAATGGAGAGAAAGAGAAAAACCAATGAGAAATGTGAGGGAGTATAACACTGCCAGACAAATTGATGATCGGGACGAATACTGGCAACGACGGGAAGACGATTTCGGACGGAGACCGAAATATTACAGAGAAAGAGGAGGTCGGAATGCCAGTCCACAACGCACAATGAACGAGTACGGGCGTTTTCGAGATGCCCCACGTCGAAATTTCAATCCGATGTACTTTTCGGAAGGTCCTCGAATGCGTTACGACGGTGCTCGAAGTCCTTACGACAGTAGATCGAGGGGTTACGACGTTAATCCTCGATTTGAAATGCGACCACGGACTGATCTCCGACATCCGGCCATCCGACAACCGCTTTTAGGACAGTATTATGGCGCTAATCAATTCAATCAATTTTATCCCGACGAACAGAAATACGGAACGAAGAATAATAATTCGGATACGAATATGTCTGCTCAGTCTTCGCTTTTACCGTTTGCTGTTCCGTCGCAAACCGCTGCTACTGTGCCCTCACTCGATGTGAGTGAATTGTTTCAAAAACTTGTGGCTAATGGAATTATTCCTTCGACTATTACTGCTGCTGTTGCTGCTGCTGCTGCAAGTTCTAGTACAACTATTACTACTACTAACGCTGAAGTTGCGGCAGATACGAGTAATAAAGTTGAAAGTGTTAATCCAGTTCCTGAAGAACCAGCAGCTCTAGTAGTCGAAGAAGAGGACTACTTTGAAGAGTATGATGAGAAAGTTCCTACGATAGAATTTACTTCCGAGTCGTTACGAACGTAAGTCGCCATTTTAAAAAAATGGAATTGATTTTGTTGATCTGTTTTTTTATTATTTTCTGCAGGAGATATCCGGGTGTTATAGGGAAATTATGTCGTGGAATTCAGTGTTCGTCATGTGGGCTTCGATTTACAGCGGAACAAACTGAGAAATATGCTCAGCATTTGGATTGGCATTTTCGGCAAAATAGAAGAGAAAGAGACAGTGCAAAGAAAGCTATGTCTAGGAAATGGTATTACGATGTACAAGATTGGATTCAGTTTGAAGAGATTGAAGATATGGAAGAAAGAGGTAAATTGAATTGAATTAGTTTTTATAAGTGAAATGTTATTTATAGTTGAAATTTTATTCTATAGCACGAAGTTTGTTCGAAGAACAAGCTAGTGAAGAACAAACAGACCAAATTGAAGATGTACAAAGCATTCCTGTTGCTGAAGATGATGATGACAATGTAAGTTTTAAGTTAAAGTGAATTTTGGAATATGTTATATTTATATTTAAATTTAATGTTTGTAGATATGCGCAGTGTGTGGTGAATCTTTCGAACAGTTTTGGGATCAGGATAGGGAGGAATGGCACCTGAGAGATGCAACTCGTGTTGACGGAAAAGTAAGTTTAATAAATAAAATTTAAAGTTGAAAATAAGTTGACTTAATTGTTTTTGAAATTAATTTTCAGACCTACCATCCGATTTGTTACGAAGATATTCGCAATGTACATTAACTATGGCTTTAGTGGTTTTTATTAAATTGAGTAACAGAATTTAATAAATAAATTTGTTTGGAATATTTTCAGATTGCACATGTTGATACGCCAATTGAAGATGTGAAAGACGAACCAAAACAAATCATTGCCGATAGTTGGAAGAGCTTAGAAGAAAAACTGGAAGAAGAAAACAAGTTAAAAATGGCTGTGAAAGAAGAAAAAGAAAATGGTAATTAGAGATAATAATTTATGTAGTAGGTGATAAATTAACAACACATTTTATTTTGTCAGAAACAATGATTAAAGAGGAACCCATGGACACTAATGACGTAGCGGTGGCCAGTGAAATGGATTCAGACAAAGAGTTAACAGAAAGAGTTTCTGTTAAACAAGAACCTCAAAGTCCAATGAGAGATGATGTGAATGAGATGGAATCAGAGGATGTTAATTTAACTCGTGATGATGGTAAGGCGAGTATTGATATCGGACAAGAAGAAAAGATTGAACAGGATAAAGAACTGTATATTAAAGAGGAATTAATAGATAATAGAATGGAGTCAATTTCTAGTCATTTGATTGATAATGTTGAGCTTGATGTAAAATTAAATGAGGATAAAAGAAATGTTGATGAGAATTTGGTTTGTCCAGTGAAGACAGACGAAGTGGTCGAGACACAACCTCCTACTAGTCGTCCAATGGAAAGCCAACGACACGATGGTGATAAAAATGATGACGATGTTGATGATGATGGGATGGTGGAATACGTCCCTCCAAAACTGCCTGGTTTCACTATTTTGCCTCCTCAGATGCGAGGAACCGAGTTATCTGGATTATGTTCCATTATGTAAACATTGGTTTGATTTGATTTGATTTTTTTATAGCGTTCTTTTATTAGGGTTAAGAGAAACCCGCTTGAGGAAATTTGTACTTTATTTTGTTTGATTGTTTCGAAGAGTAAGCTGAATGGAAATGAATGCGCGAATGAGTGTCTTCTAGTTCTAACTTAATTTGTGCAAATAGAAAGTTGCGCTTCTCAGGACACGATCGTGTGTCGGAATGTACATAAAAGTTGTAAATAACGATGGAAAGAAGAAATTGTAATGAAGCAATAAATTATCTTACATTTGACTCTTTCACATTAGTTATTATTATTATTTTTTTTTATTTTTTCGTCTATTTGGTTTGTAATTGGCTTGTTAGAAGTTGAACCAATTAGTCAACTTTTGTTTCGTTTATTACTTAATTTGTATTGACGTAATAAAAATGAATATTTTGATTTCGAAATGTTTTCAATACCATTACAATATTTGGACGTAATTTGCACTAATAAAATGTTTGAGTAACCAAAGTAGTCTGGTGTAATTTGTCTATGTAATTTTTTGAGGTACTAATAAAGCAGCAGATTAAAAAATAACCAATACTCTTGTTTATTTCACATTTTACAATTATGAGTCCATCGAGGAAATGGAATTGTATCTCTAATGTTACGAATTCCGGTTACAAATTGTAGGTAACGTTCTATTCCCATACCGAACCCTCCATGAGGTACAGTACCGTATTTTCTTAATTCTAAATACCAATCTAAATTATTACTAGAGTCTAATAAATTACATTTTTCTTCTATTAGTTTTAAATCGTCTTCACGTAAACTGCCGCCACATAATTCGCCCACTACAGGAACTAGTAAATCCACTGCAGCTACCTACAGTTAAACCAATAATTTTAAATGTAAATACGAAAGAAAACTTACATAATCTTACCGTATTTGTTTCATCTCTATTACATTTCATGTAAAATGGCGCATCGAGTGAAGGAAAATTTGTAACAAAAACTGGTTTGCTTCCGAAACTTTCAACGATAAAATTTTCGTGTTCTTTATGCAGACGCATTCCCCATTCTAACGGAGTCTTAAATTTGCTAATATTTTTCTGGATCATATTTACTGCTTCGGAGTAGGAACATCTGATACAAATAAAAAAATTAAGTAAATTCTTTACTAAAATTGGAAAAGTAAAAATCGTTGATAAAATAACCTTGAAAAAGCAGAACTTAGATTTGTTTTCAATTTTTCCTATAAAATAAACAATCAAACATTATCTATACATCATAAAACCTAATTGCTAAATTAATATTTACCAAATGATTATCCGTTCCTTGATATTTTGTTAAATGCTTAATGTCATCTTCACACTTTACCAAAATTCTCTCTGTTGTTAATTTAATCATATCTTCAATTAACTAAATAAAATTAATTTATCGATTAAATTCGAATTAATTGAATATTAAATCACCTCAATAACATCATTTAATGTGTACGCAAAAGCAATTTCTGCTTCTAACATGTAAAACTCAGAAAGATGCCGTCGAGTGTTACTGTTTTCTGCCCGAAAAGCTGGAGTAATGTTGTAAACCTTTGGTATACCTCCACTACAATGAAAAAATCAAAAAAATTTGCAAAACTTTGAATGACATTACACTTTACCAAGCTACTGATTCCAATTGCAGTTGTCCCGATACAGTAAGATAAACTTTTCCACCAAAAAAACCTTCTTTTTCATCATTTTCTTCTTCATCTTTATCATCTTCGTCACTAATTTCGTCTGATTCAGGTAAATTCACACCATCTTCATTGACTGACTATCAACAAATATTTAAACATCCATACAAAATATTTAAAATTGTTTAAATAAAAACAATATACTTGAACTTCAAATATTTCTCCTCCACCTTCGCAATTATTTGATGTAAGAATTGGAGTTTGAATTAAATAATACCCATTATTCTACAATTAAAAAAACAATTAAGAAGCTGTCAATTATCAATTACATTCAGTTATTAACCTGAAAATATGAATGTAAACACATTACGGCTTCATTCCGTACTTTCAGAACTGATTGAAACGGTTTCGTACGAGATCGAAGGTGGAGATACGAGCGCAGATAATTAAAATCGTAGCCAACTTTATTTCGAAAAGGGAATTTCTATTAAGATATAAACAAGTTAATTATTTTATGTTAAATATGTAATACAAATAAAATTTACTTTAGAATCACATGGTCCCAATACTTCAATTCTGTTGGCTTTTAATTCTATTTTCTGTTTAGGATGAGAACTCGCTACAAGTTCTCCTTCAACTGCAATTACACTGCCGTAAGTAAGGTCCCTGAAAATATATTGCTAAATTTGTTTTTATTTTATGTAGGTGTAATATAATACCTACGATGTTTTTAATGATCGCTCCGCTAGAATTTGTAACCTTTCGTTTATGGAGCCATCCACTAAATCTATAAAAAGCAATTCTTTTTGTTTTTTAATTCTTTTAATCCATCCCTAGAGAAATAAAAACAGTGAACTTTTAAAATGTATCGTTTTATACATATTATTTCTTTGCTACCTGAACTTTGACAACTGTATTAATCGGTTGGACATTATGTAAATAATTTAGTGTTTTTAAGGTGGAATATAAACGACAAGACATGTTTCGGGTATTTAATAATTGCATCATGCATCCCGCCATACTTAATGTTCGCACCGCAGAAACTTTAATTTGTTTATCTAATCCACGAATCTAATTGAATTTTCTTTTATCATTGTTGCAAAATTATAAATTAAATAAAAATGAAATTTTATTTTAATAATTTAAAATATTCACAATTTTTCTTAATTTTTTTTTTACAATTTGCAAGCCCGATGCTGTTCTTACATTAACTCTTGTCACATGATGCTTCCAATCATAGTGAGATTGCTGCCAAATATTTGATTGAAATTAACTGCCAGTGTCACGAGGATGGGGAATTGCTGCTTTAATTGCGATGCTGACAAAATGTCACAGGTAATTTAATAATTTTAAAATTTATAATTTTATCAGTAGTAGCACATGCTTGGTGCGATGACACGATATTAAGTTGGTGGTGTGATAAGTAACTTTTCAAAAGAGATTAAAAATACTAATAAGTTTTGTATAATTATTCTTGCTATTATTTCAGCCTGGTAATCCAAATGAAAGAACTGGCTTATTAGACAACGTTCATGACTTTCCAAGTGGAAATCATTAGTAAGTTTTGAAATTAAAATTTAAAATAAAATTTTTATTAATTTTTGTTTTAAATTTTGATAGTGATGACCACGCTGATTCAGGAAGACCATCGTTACCTGTACAACAGAGAGATGAACAGTCTGCATTAAATAGGATACTACAAGTAACAGCGACGTAAGTTTAATAAAATAAAAAAAAATAAAATTAATAACGTCAATTTTGATTTTATTTGTAGGAATATAATTGATGTAACAGCAATTGATTCTCATAATTTAGAACAACATGAATACATGGATCGAGCTCGGCATTATAAGTAACCAGAAACGTGTGTAATTTATTATGTATTTAATTAAACTAATATTTTATTTTATTTTTATTATAGTCATAAACTAACATCAGCAAACGTTAATTCAATTTATAATCAAAAAGCACCGTGTTTACTCACAGATGTGCCTGCTCCAGAACGAATTTTAACCGCCGACTTGACTTCAATGGCGGATCTTCAAATGGTAATTTTTAATTAATTGGAAAGAAATTGATTTTTATTAGTTTATTTATATTTTGAAAAATTTTAAGATATCGCACGCAGCTGACAAAGCCTCAAAAGCGATGGGTGATGTTAAAGTAGATCAAAAAGATGATCTCGTTGTTCATTATGGGATTCCATGAATTACCATCAAGTGCTTTCTTTGTATGTATCTTTTTCGTAATTGACATTGATTTTTTCTTTTTTAAATATATTCTCGATTATATTAATATTAATTTTTTTTTCTTGTGGGAAAAAATATTTTTCATATTTTTATTTTGAGAGAGAATTTAAAAAAAATAATTACTAATTAAAAAGAGAGATTGTGTAAATAATCCTGTATGTAAGGCAAAATGTGAAATAAGATTTTAGTAATGAAATATGAATTCAATAAATTTAAATAAAATTCTTGGATTTATTCATGAAGTAGATGAACCGCGCTTTGCTTTCAGTCGCTGAATTCTATCATTAAAAGATTTTTTGGTTTCAGCTAAAAGCAGATCGGCTGCTGTAACATCACTGTAATCGAGTGAGCGTAAATTTGGAAGTAAAATCAAAACATTTGTTCGGTATTTATATGCGCGTTCGACTGGATTTCCGTGTAACGTTAAACTTCGAAAATTAGCTAATATTTGAAGTTTAGCAATTTCACCGAACTTAGCTATTTTATTTCCATGTAAATATAATATTTGTAACTGTTTCAACTCTAATAACTCCTAAAACTAATCAAAATTAAATTATTTTCGAATAGATTGTAAACTTTCCAGTTTCGCAATACTCACGGAAGGCACTTTTTTAAAAAAATTATATGATAAATTTAAAAATTGTAGTAATTTTGGATTAACGAAATACTTTTCCAAAACTCTTTCTAATCCAACACACTCAGTTAAACAATTGTTGTTCAAATGTAATGTATTTGATTTAAATTGACCAGATTTTCTCTTTTTTAAAATTTCTCTTTTTTTTAAACTGATATTTTGTAATTTCGGGCTCTCATCCAAAGCATCTGAAATTTAAAAATTCATTTATTGATTTAGAAAATATTTAAATTAATAAAAAAAGAAAAAACGGTTGACTCTACCTTCTGTTGTTGCTAGTTTGAGAAATGAAAAATCAACAGGAGGATCAATGAAATTTACATGATCTACAACTGCACGTACACAACTTTTACACCTTTTACAACTTTTGCAACTTTTATTACTTTTATGCAAATCCATTTTTACTTATATTAGGAATATTTATCACAGATTAAAAATTGATTAAAAATTGATCGTTTTTAATCTGTGCCTACATATTCCTTCGTTGATAGTTACAATAGTTGTGTTGCCGTATCAACCAATGATGCTATTGTTGATAATTGTAAATTATAACAATATCAAAAATAAAATCTTTCATTTAATCATTCACGTAAAGAAAACAGTTGAATTTTTAAAAAGTGAAATCAATTAAAGACAAAGTTGGTTAATGAATTTGAATTCATTCAATGTATGTCGAACGGTCCTGTTTATGTTGCTCAATTCGACAATTCATCACTTCTGTGGCTTTAGCTACGAAAATTTCGGCAGGTGTAACATCACTAAAATCAAGCGATCGCAAATTTGGGAGTAAAATTAAAACTTCTGTCCGGTAATTTTGTTCTTTTTCGATAAGATTTCCGTGTAAAGTTAAATTTCGTAAATTCGCCAATATTTGCAATTTTTTAATTTCATTAAAAAATGCAATATCATTTGCATGGTAGTATAGTATTTGTAAATTTTCCAACTGCAGCAACTCCTAGAATCAATTTAAACCATTTTACATCTTTTTCTTCGTTCGATATTTTTTCTATTTTCAAAACTTACACTGGGGATTGTTGCGAGGTGATTAAAAGATAGATTTAGCCACTGAAGGGCTTTTACGCCAGTGAAATACAAGCTTATTATTTTCGGTAGTCCTACGAGATCACTTATAATGTTGTTGTTTAGTTGTAATGTATTCGATTTAAATTTTCTACTTTCTCCTTTTTTTAAACGGGTGTTGCGTATTCGTGGCACTTCATCTAAAGCATCTGAAAAGCAAAAACATCAAATTTAAAAGTGTATATTTTATTTTATTCAAGAATACCCGTAGGATTGGTTAATCCAAGAAATGAAAAGTTGATAGGAGGGTCAATAAAGTTTACATGATCAACCATTGCAATCACACGACGCTGAAGTACATATAATTTTATTTAAAAATAAACATTGCTAACATTCATAAGAGCACAAACTTACTACTTGTAAGTTGGAAGTTGTTGACACATTGTTGATTGTCAACCAAGAGTTTTTTATATCGTGGATAAGTGGTTTTGAATTGGTCATTCTGGTTTCTCATAAATCTAGTGTTAAAGATTTTTATTTTTATCACTTTTCTTCTGATCAATATTTTTATACAACCCTAAAACACTTTTTTTTTTAATTTGGGATTGAAGCCAAGTGAATATCGATTCTTGTTAATACTATTTTTCCTGTTTCGAAATTTTTTCTGATTAATGTGTTTGAATTATTTTCAATTTTTAATCCGCAAGCTTATCTGTTAAATTCAAAAAATATTGTTAACAATAGCACTTCGTTTGAAATTAGCGCCCTCTTTTAATAAAAAGCAAACGTTGTAGGAACTATTTTCTTTTCGTAGTAGGTTAGTTAAGCGGTTTCTAGCCAATGAGAGCTTGCTCAAGGTTTGTGATAATAGAGTTTAGTGGGATATTTAAATGTTGAGTTTTAAACTGACATTTACCCACGCATTTACTTCGCGGCAACTATGAATAGTGAAATTTATACAACTTCGCCAGGACAAGCTGTTCCAAGTTCTCCATATCAAGTAAATATAAGATTACAGTTTAAAGTATGATTTGCTGTTTGCTAAAATTTGCTTTTCACTCTAGTTTGCGATCAACAGAAAAGACGATGAAATTCGCAAATTGCGATTGGAGTTACAAACTTATGCAATGAATTTAGCAGATTTAGAGTGTGATTTCAAGGATAAAGATACTCAATTAGCAAAAAAAGGCAAGTTTCTTTATTTATATGAAATAAGTCTAAATGGTATGTTAATAATAATTTATTTTGTGCAGATAAATTAATAAATCAGTTGAAATATGAAAAAACTTCGTTGGAAACGTCATATGAGCAAGAAATCGACAGTTTGAAGTTATTTCAAGAGAAATGTCGTATTCAAGACAGAGAAATTAAAAGGTAAAAAAAATTATAAATTTTTATACAAATTTCGATTTTATTGTTTTTTTGATTTTGTAAGAATTTATTTCAGGCTTCAACAAAACACTGAGGAGTTAGATAATCAAAAGAAACTTATTGAAAAATTGGAAAATGAGAAGGAGATTTTGATTATTGATAAGGAAAATTTTTTTGAAAAAGTAAATAATTTATGATCCAGGTTTAATGTATTATTTTACATTAATAACTAATTTCTTAAATGTAATTTTCAGATAAATGCCTTAAAAAATGATTTAAATGAAAATCAGTGCTTGGAAAATGTGATTCATAATCAAAAGCTGAAAATTGAAGAATTACAGTCAACTATTGATAAAAAAGATGAAGTTATTGAAGATTATTATAATATGAAAGAAATGTATAAACAACAAATCCAACAATTTCAATTAGAAAACAGAAAAAATTTAGAACTCCTGGAGGATGAGCAGCTAAAATTAATCCTACCTGGTAAAATAATTTTTTTACTCTTTAATTTTACATTAATTTGTTTTTATAATAATAGATGTCACGGGAGAAGTTTTAAGTGTTTGCATCGAGAAACAAGTTGAAGAGTTAAAAGTATAATTCATTAAGATATTAAAATAATAAATTAATAAAAATATATATATTTATTAATTTAGGCCGAATTAGATGAAGCTAGAGAGTCTAAAGAGAACGAGATAGCTAAATTGCAACATGACAGCGATGAAAAAATTAAAAAAATGCAATTGAAGTTTGATGAAGTTGAATTTAAGAGAAAATTTGAAGTAGAAAAGTTGGATCGACTGATTGAATTTTATATGAACACAACTGAAAATTTATTTATTCAAATGAATCAATGTGGATCTGCTGTATCTGAATTGGAGTCAAAGTCAACGAGTTTGAAAACCACATGTCTTGATCATATTGCTCATTTGGAATTAGAAAACAACGTGAAGACTGAACAAATTAAATTAAACGAAAAGGAGATTGCAAAATGGAAGATGGACGCTCGTACATTTTCAGAAGTTAAAGAACGAGATGAGATTAAAATAGCTAAATTACAATCAGAAATTGTTGAAAAAACCGAAGAAATTGAAGAGAAAGATATTTTCATCGAAAAGATACGCAATCATATTGAATCAATTGAAGAACAGCATAAAAAATATCGAGTGGAAATTGAAAATAATATTGAACAAGTTGAAAATTTGTTCTGTGTAATGGAAGCACAACTTAAGAAAGACGATGAATTTCAAGTTGAATTAAATAATAAAATATATGAGCTAAATGAAGAGTTGCAGACCGAAAGAGAAACTGGATCTAGATTAGCTCAACAATTGGACATCAATACTAAAAATTCAGAAAATAAATTGAAATCACTCGAGGAAAATCTGCAGCAGATGAAACATAAAGAATTGCAATCTGGTGAAATAATTAGAAACTTACAAGAAAAGTTAAAGGTAAAAGATTGTGAATGTAACAATTTGCAAAAAGAATTTGAACAATGCAAGAATATTCAAACTGAAGCAATCAATGAACTCGTTAGAGAAAAGGAAATATTTCTAAATTGGAAGAAAAATATCTTATCAGAAATAGAAATTCTTCAGGAGAATAAATGTGAATTGGAAAAGAGTTTAATTAAAAAGGATGATTTGTTAATGGAATTTGAAAAACTGTCGAATGAAAGAGCTAATTTAATGGAAGATTTTAGTGTTCTTGAACGGCTTAAACATCAACTTCCGACGCTAGAAGATGGCGTGATGAGAATTGAAGAAAGGGTATATCAGTTAACAACTGAAATAAAATGGCTGCAAGATGATATAATGGGTAAAGAAAAGATAATTGTTAAGATGAAAGACAAATTAAGCGAATTAGAAGATGAAAAAGTTGTCTTAATGAACGAGAAGGAATCTTCTGAGAAGGAAATTGGTGAATGGGCATTTAAATTGACAGAAATTGAATTGAGCAAGTCTCAATTAGAAGAAGAAAATGTCGATTTGAAAATAATTAACAGTAACTATGAAGAAAATGTAAAATTACTTATTCTGAAGTCTAATAAGGTGGAAGTGCTGGAAGATAAAATAATCGAACAAGAACAAGTTATTTTGAAGATGAAAAATGAATTAAATGAGTTAAAATATGAAAAAGCAATGGAGATTTCTGCACTTGCCAAAGAGAAAGAATCTACCGAGAAGGAGATCGACGAGTGGGCGTTTAAACTGACTGAAATTGAATTGAATAAATCTCTATTAGAAGAAGAAAATCGAGTTTTAAAAAGAAGTAATAGTGAATATGAAGAAAAAGTGAAAATACTTATTGTCAAGTCTAATGAAATGGAAGGGATGGAAGATAAGTTGATTGAACAAGAACAAGTTATTTTGAAGTTGAAAGCTGAGTTAAAGGAGGTATCAGATGGGAAAACAATGGAAATTGCAGTACTTGTAAATGAGAAGGAATCTCTCGAAAAGAAAATCACTGATCACGAATTGAAACTGGCTGAAATTGAAGCAAACAAGATTGAACTTGAACAAGAAAATTGCGCTTTGAAAATCAATTGTAAAGAACATGAAGATAAAGAGAAATTACTAACACTCAATTCCAACGAGTTAAAAACAAAAGTGGAAGAATTAGAAAAGGAATTAAATGATTTAAAACAAGGAAAAGATGAAGTGATTTCTGCTTTAGAGAACGAGAAGGAATCGCTTCAGAAAGAGATTAACGATTACGAAATGAAATTGGTAGATATCGAATCAAGTAAAAATGAACTCGAAGAAGAAAATCGTAATCTAAAAAAGAGTTGCAGTGATTATGAAACCCAAATGGCATCGCATCAACTTGAATGGAACAAATTACGAAGTGAATATCACGAGTTAGGATTAAATCACGAAGTAGAACTGTCTCAGAAACTCGATTTTTTTAGAGAAATGTGGGAAACTGAGAAAAGTGCTCTTAATTTACAACTGGTGATTTGAATTTAAATTATTGTTTTAATTTTTATCGTTTTAAATTTTTATTTTTAATTTTTATTTAGGATTCGCGGCAACAAGAATCTGAAAGTTTCAAAGTTACTTTACAAGAACGATTGAAGCAAGAAGAAATTAAGTGCAAATTATTGAGACAAAATGTGATGACCTTACAAGAAGAACTTGAGCAAACGCAATTACAGTTACAAGAGAAATCGAAATCATCTGATACGAATTTGGAGCTTTTAGAAAAGGTTTTTTAAACTATTTTTTTTTTAATTTTACATTTTATTTTAAATTCTTGTTTTTGGTCAACAGGTTGAATTATATAAACATCATTACGAAGATCAAAAGGAGAAAGTATTCAAATTAACTGATGTTATGATAGAAGAGAAGAAAAATTTCTCTTCACTAATGGTGAAAGTGAACGATCTAGAGAGAAAAAATATTTTTTTAGAAAAACAAGTGACTGAATTAAAATCGAAGCAGAATATGAATAATTTACCTTCTCCGATTGCAAATAGAAATCGTTCAGTTTTCTCGAAATGTAACAATGATCAATTGCATAGCAGAGCGATTGAATTCAACAAAAAACCTCAATCGAATGGTAAGTAATTTTCATCTTATAACTTATAACATTAATTTGAATATATTTTTTAGATTTCCTTGATGATTCATTAAATGAAAAACCGGAAGAGTTTTCATATGATACAAAAATGTCGGCATTCCAAAGTGGTGATCACAAAATAGAAACAAATAACATAAAGCAGCAAATTAAATTTTGTGAGTTTATTTCAGAGTTAAAAAAAGCAAAGAAAATGCTCTATTTATTTAATTTTTAAAGATGTTGGAGATGATGAAGAGGAGGACTGGGATCTTAAGTATGTAAAAGCTTTGAAAGAGGGAGATTGTGATGTCCCATTTGGAGGAAGATTAACCGAACTGCAGAAACGTAACACCCTTTGTCTACCACATCTAAAAACAACTTACCCAGTCGAAACTCAAATTTCTGCAATTCCATTTGAAGAAGACGACTTTAAAGTAAGTACTAATTAATTTAAACAAATTTCTATTACTTAACTTTGTTTATTTTATTTTTAGAAAGGAAAAGCCATTTTGGAAGAATTTAAAATTAAAAATCCGTCGCTAAACCGTGTGAGTCGAGCTTCTACTTACGATAACTTTAAAGTGCCTGATAGTAACACATTTGCCCATGGTTCACCAAAACGAAAGGTATAAAAGAACGAAATAACAAATTGTGATTTTTAATTTTTATGTTTGTATTTGTAAAATATTTGTTATGATCTTGTAATGGTTTTAAATTTGGTTTAGAAGAAACCAAACTTGAAATTCTCATGTTCAATACCTTAATGCAGGTTAAGGCAACAGAACCTGTGTACAGGAAACCAGGGCCGCCAACTCCGGCCAAACACTTGACTTTAGCACTGTCGAAAAGTATCGTCAAGACACCGTCCAGTCTCAAAAGACTGTTCGGTTCTCGACGTGTTTTCAAACCCAACACACGTCAGGTAAAAAGATCGATTAACTGATTAACTGTTCGTGTTTCACTAACATGTTTGACTTTAAACCGTTTTTTATTTATTTTTTTATTTTAAAAATTAGATTTTAATTCTTTTCAGCCTCCTGTAGCATTTAATGTTGGTTTTTCACCGATTAAATCGAAATCAAAGCGTCAACTTGCACTGAGCCCAAAAGATGAGGTAAGATGATTTCAATTTTTATTTTTATTTTCTATTTTTGGTTTTAAAATCAGTTTGAATCTTTATAACAGCTAAACCATTCTCATTCCCCAAATAAGTCTTCCGGATTCATGAGAAACAGATTAAAGATTTTTAGCAAGTCGTTTATTAACAAAAAAATTTCGGCTGAAACATCTTTTTGAAATATTTTACATTTTAAATTTGCTTGCTAAAAAATCTTTTTTTTTTATTTAAAAAAAAAAAACAAAAAATAACAAAATGTTTATCATCCTAAATATAAAATTTCATTCATTTTATGAACATTTAAAACAAAAATTTTCCTTCTTTTACAGAGGAAAAAATGATTCGTTAAACAAAATTCAAAAAAGTATGAGGAAATAAAATATTTATCGTTGCTTTTGAGTGGTGATTGCGGCTTAAAAAACAATTGTATATATTTATTGTATTATAATAATAATTTATCTTAATTTTTTAAAAATTATATTCACATATCCTTTGCCTAAAATATTTTTTTAAAAAACTGTATTGAAAAATAAAACTTTCCTTTTATTATTGCATATATCGATCAATTTGAGCAAACAGATGGTGATGACACAAATAAACATATATTTTCCTCTAAACATATTTTATTAAAAAGAAAACTTGACTTAAATCAAGTGAGCAAGATTAAAGATGATTAGTATACAGAAAATTGATTTAAATTTTAAATTTTAAATTTTCAAATCCAATACATTTGCACAATTTATATAATACATATTTTCCAAAATTAACAAGATTGATTTATTAATTTATTCATTCATTCTAATCCCAATAACCAATTAATTCCTTGGACGATGGTTATGATAAGAGGTTGCCATACTACTAAGTATCGGATCCAATCTAATAATTGTCCATAAAACATATGAGGGCGTTCCCACCTTAATTCAATTAAGAAAAATCTTTTCACATGTTTCTTTAAAACCTAAAATTCTTAATTCAAGGATACGGATTGCAAAACATTCGTTTTAGATCAACTTTCTCTTTGCAATAAGGGCAGGTTTGTTTTTTACCTACAATACACCATCCACGTATGCAGAATTCATGAAAACTGAAATTATTTTTACCTGTTAAGTGATTAAAAATTCAAATTTTAACGTACATTTCCATTACATATGATTGCATGTAAGTTTGTAAGTTTTTTCCACTACAGCAGCGTCGTTATTTTTGACTAGAATTTCATTTCCACACACAGCACATACATAAGGTTCCAACCGTCTCACTGGCATCCCTGATGTTGTGTAATACTAAAATTTAGAAAACAAAAAAAAACATGATGAAATAAACGCTTTTTATAAAAATTCAATTTCTTTATCTTACACCAATATGAGCGGCCATTTTATCAGTGCAGATCTCAGCTATATCCCTACTTAATACTCCGTAATAAAGACCATAGAAAAGTGAAAGAAGTCCAGCATCCATCCAAGAACTTGGTTTGACATTAAATAGGTGATTAAATCCAAGAAGTGTTAGCATCATTACAACGTGACCAAATATTCCCAGAGCATAACTAATTTTATATAAAAGGTAAAACCATTTATAAACTAATCTAAAAAAGAAAGAAATATAAATTCAATATAATCAAAACACAGGATTTTTAAAAAAAATTTAACCTAGGTGTAGTTCCTGCAATTGGTTTTTTTAATGCTTTTCGCATTACTAATCCAGTTAAAATGGTGTTGATAATCCAAATTATAACAAACCGCCACCAACCATTTATTCCACTGATTATTAATGGAATTATCCACATTCCTACTAGAGATACAGACTGAAAATAGATCCATGAATAAATTTATATGGTTATTATGAATAATTTTGTACTTGGTATGATTTAAAGTGTCTTTTTTTCCATTCTATAACTGCAAACTGAGCAATAAACAGAGTTGTAAAAAATATAAATATCATGAGCACGTGCATGTTGTCATGGCCCCGGTGTTTTTCGTGCATTTGATGATGTTCATATCTAGAGGATTTTTAAGGTTACTTTAGTATTATTAATTACAAATTGTTTATTATGTAATTAAATTACCGCCATCTCTCCTCATCTGATAGTTTCGAAATATCGACAGTTGCACTCTAGAAAAATAAATGTTTTCAACAAAAATTAAAATTTCTACTGATAAAAAGTTTTAAATACTTTTACTTTTAAATGTTAAAATTCTAAAATTACAAGATTTATATTTTTAAGTTTAATTTTAAATAACAATTACCGCAATCGTAGGGAACACATCGTTTTCTCCGTGGATATGGCCTGCCATATTAGTTCGCACTGCCAATTCTAGATGTCAGCACCGACTCGTGCCATATTGTCACAAAACGGTATTGGTCGCTAGAACATGTGTCTGTGATCGGAATAATAATAAGTTAAAGTAATATTTTAACTTGATTATCATTTTAATCATTGACCAAGTTAAGTTTTGTCAAATAATTTACGAGATACTGTGTTTATCCTTTTATACAAAGAAGAAACATGGTTGTTTTCGTTTTAAACCTCGTTTTCCTTTTTCATATTCCACACGACTACTGTAGCCTAACCCCCTCTATAGGGAATTACGGCTGTAGTTTGCAAATCACACGGTCATGTTACGTAATAATTAATCGATACTTTCAGTATTACATCACAAAACTGACGTAATAAAAAAAGCCGCTCGGTTTTTGACTCGATTTTTGATCAGAGATACCTTTCGTAACCAGGTTAAAATACACGGGAAGTGCATGTAATTGTACTTTCCTCTAGCAACACACCCTATCACTCGTCATTATCATGTAAAATATAAAAAAATATAAATAAAAACATAAATTAGTCTGATCGAAACATTGAAAATGGGCGTCAAGTTTGCAGGTGTTTGTACTACACTGTTGTTTCACGTAGTGTTTTTAATTGAAGTTCACTCGCATTACGATCCGACATGGGAATCTTTAGATGCTCGTCCTTTGCCGTTATGGTACGATCAAGCAAAAGTTGGTATTTTTATTCATTGGGGAGTATTTTCAGTGCCAAGTTTCGGTTCTGAATGGTTTTGGCATAGTTGGGTAAACAAAAATCCAGCCGTTATTCAGTTTATGAATTCAAATTATAAACCGAACTTCACATATGCAGACTTTGGTCCAATGTTTACAGCCGAATTTTACGATCCTGATTTTTGGGCTGACTTATTTCAAGCTTCAGGTGCAAAGTGAGTAAACTTAAGAATAAATTGAAAAAAAAAATATTTTTACTGAATTTTTTAATTTAATTTCAAGATATGTAGTTCTAACGAGTAAACATCACGAAGGTTACACCATGTGGCCGTCAAAATATTCGTGGAATTGGAATAGTATGGACGTCGGCCCTCATCGGGATTTATTAGGTTTTAAATTTTTATATTTGAATTTGTTAATTTTTATTTTATAATTTGTAATTATTTTAAATAGGTGATCTGGCTAAATCAATTCGCAAACGAACTGATCTGACATTTGGGCTTTATCATTCACTTTTTGAATGGTTTAATCCTTTATATTTACAAGATGAAGCTAATAAATTTAACACTACTTATTTTGTCAAAGTATGTATGTGAAAGTGAATTTTTAAACTGCATTTTATTTGATACAAAATAAATTTAAAGACTAAAACGATGCCAGAATTAAAAGAATTAGTTATGCAATACAAACCTTCAGTTATTTGGTCAGATGGTGATGCAGGTTCGGACTCTTATTGGGACAGCAAAGGATTTTTAGCTTGGTTATACAACGACAGGTGAATTATTTTAATAGAAAATAAAATTAAAAAATGAAGAAATAAAGTTTTATTTGATTTCAGTCCTGTGAAAGATGTGGTTGTGACGAACGACAGATGGGGTACAGGAACTGGATGTAAACATGGAGGTTTTTATACGTGTTCTGATAGGTATAATCCCGGTAAAAATTGAAAATATTTGTTATTATTTTGTAAATTTGAATAAATATTTTTTTCGCGTTTATAGGAGTTTTACAGAAACATAAATGGGAAAATTGCATGACAATCGACTCGGGTTCGTGGGGTTATCGTCGAAATGCTCAATTAAGTGATTATTTGACAATTGAAGATTTAATCAAACAACTTGCATCTACTATCAGGTTATCAATTGCAATTAAATATCGTATCAATAGATAAATATGATTAATTTCTATTTTGAAATTTTTCAGTTGTGGTGGAAATATATTAATAAACGTTGGCCCAACTCACGATGGTCGCATTTTGCCCGTTTTTGAGGAACGATTAAGACAACTGGGATCATGGTTAAAAGTAAACGGAGAAGCTGTTTACGAAAGCATACCATGGACTTACCAAAATGATACTTTGACCAAAGATATCTGGTATAGAAATATTACTTTTTTTTGAAAATATAATTTTTTAAATATTTTTTGTTTTTCATTTAGGTATACAGCGAAAAAGGATAAAACAGTGAGCGTTTTTGCATTTGTTCTTACATGGCCAAAAAGCAATAACTTAATACTAGGAGCAATTAAACCGGAAACGATTAAACATGTGTCCATGTTAGGTTTTTCTACACCTTTACAGTGGAAAGTGGCCAAACAAGGGGGTGTTGAAATTGAGTTTCCATTAGTTCCGCTAACGCTCTTACCTTCACAGTGGGCTTGGGTTATCAAGTTTACTTGAATAAACAGTAAGTAAAGTGGATAATTTGAATTACAATGTATACAAATGATGTAAAATTTAGCTAAATTGTATAAACAGTTGACCTTCGGTCAATATACTTGCTAAAACATGTTGCTAGTTTATTTTTAACTTGATTTACATACAGGGCCGTGATCCAAGGACCAACTGCATTGACTATTTTAACTTTTTACAACGTTTATTTGTTATAGTTAGATGTTAATTTTGATAATTTGTATTGTCGGAATGATTTCGAGTCAGGGACTCTGAGTGAGCTCGGTAAAGCAACTTGAACATAATTTCCAGGCTTTTTACAAAGTACTATACATGCTTTGAATGCAGTTTCCCAGCGTTTACTTATTAAAACTAAATACTTGAACATTTACTGTAAATAAATCAGTTTTTCTTTACTAAACATTAAAGATGCATTGTAATGAGAAAAATAAAGTTAAAATAAGATCTCTACTTGTGATTTTCATTGAAAACATGCAGTAAAGCAGAAAAATTCGTGTTTAATAGCATCGGATTTGAAGAAAGACAATTAGGCCTAATTCCTTGACAAGGATTTTATTCGTAAATGTAAATGGTTGAATTATGTTTACTAATTCCTTTTGTTTTTGCAGCCTAAATGATTACCAAGTAACCTACAATGATGTACATATTTAATCTAGACCTAATAACGAGACCTAGAAGCTAAGAGATGGTCTCATTACCCCAAAAGCTAACCCTTTAGGAGAAGAGAAAAGAAGAGGTTAATGAATTTTTTGTATTCAAATCATTTGACTTCATTTCATGACAGGAATTTAAACTGTACAGAAATGAATATTTTATGGTAGGCTACATCTCAGTAAAATACATAAACAAGACAAGAAAAAAATTCAAATAGTTTTACATAATTTTATGTAATATTTTATTTAACATTTGTCTGTTTTTTTTTTCTTCTTTCCTTAAGCCTAAAGTAAATAAAATTCTTTGTTTACATTTTTTCTAGCAATTAATTCAAGAAATAAAGAAAATATATAAAATACATTAATTTACATAATTTATAATGATTATTAATTAGATGAAATGTAATATTATTAAAAAGAATATTATTAAAAATGTAATATTATTAAAAAGAATATTTAGGAAAATTTTGATTTCAAAATTTCTTAACCTTGCGCAAATTAACCATTACGTCGAATGGGATGCAAATGATTGCTACCGGTCGTGTGGATGCCTGATGGGGAAGCCAAAGGTGAAATGATCCGCGTTAAAAAGGTGATCTAACGTGCAACTCATGCAAACGCTTCAATGACCCTACGTATGTATACAAATAGTGAGAATGTTTCAATACTTTTGTTGATTATTTGCTTATGACAAGTACAATTGTATTTTATTAGGTCACGGGTCGTTGAACTCGTGCATTTATACACAGTGAAATAGAAAATAGAAGAGAATAAAGGTAAAGAGCATCACGAATTAAGATTTGCTGTAACTATTAAAATGCAGTGAGCAGTTTATTTTTAGCATCATTCGCATGTAAAGTACTCGGACGCGTGATGCGTCCTCCGGAGTTGTCAAGTCGCCTGAAGCTTCGATTGCTCAAGCTTCGTAACCTTGGTACGGTGAAGGAATAAGATGTGCTGTATGGCAGATGGGTTTTTTACTGAACACTTTGGCATTTTTCATCAAATCACCTTTTGAACTCTGACTACTCGCTGGATAAAACCAGTTGACATTTCGTAATTTATTCCTAAAATACCCAAAATAAATATTTATAAATACATAGAGTATGATGCAATGCGATTGAATAATTGATACAAGACCCTTGTATAGAGGTGTTTTATGAAAAACAATGAAAATACACCACTTATTTTATGATATGAATATGTAATAGCAGTTAAAAACTATTTTGTTTTCTTTTGTTTCAATGTTTTCTTGCGATTTTTCGAGTATTGATGAAATAGTAATGAGCGAAATGTATTTATATACGAAAATAAAAGAAATTTCATTGTTTTCTAATTGATATGCATTCATTAGGTCTCTTGAAATATAAAATGAGTTTATTTTTATCTTAAATTTGCATTATAAAATGGCAAGCTCGTGATGTGACCATCGCATCGTGTCCGACTCCCTAGAGCGAAGTTCATAGTCGATTGCCCAAACCTAACCTTGGAGTATGAAATCGACTCCATCTTAAGATGAAGAGGGCGGGATCTGTTGATGATCGTAACATTTCAAGTTTAGACTACCAAATGAGAGAGATAAAAGTTTGAAAAAAAATTTCCAACTCTTTCTCTTGAAATTTCTCACACAACTTTTTTGGTCAGGACAAAATTCCTTCTGTCATAGTCAAAAAACATTGGTACAATATTAAATAATATTAAGTACCTTCAACCCTTCGTATATTTCACACGACCCCATTTTTTTTTGTAACAAAAGGTGCGCAAGGGTTATGGACAGTGAAGAGATTATTCCCTTAGGCTGACTTATTGTGAGTTTATACAAAATTTGTGGAAAAATTGAAATTAAAATTGTCAAGGATTTTTAACAACCCCATTTTTTAATTTAATTTAATTTATTTTTTTTCTTTAATTTTTTTTTTTTGCCACTTGACTGTTCATTTGCGATGGAACGCACATTCGCAAAACCAGCTGTGGGCAATGCGCCTCACGTTTTGACGTGTCGTTCATCAGCTAAATGGACACTATGGCGACCAATCATTGAAGAGCCCCCTACTGATACCTTGGGTATAAAAGGATGATGTTACTTATCATTAATACATGCTACCATTCAAATTCCTTCAAGTGCTGAACGAAATCATTGGTAAGTTGCAAACATCATTTTTCTGATTTTCAGTCAAGTGTCATTTTAGATAATCTGCTGCTGCTTTGTTCAATTTTTCTAAACGTAATTGTCTTTTTCTTTAATTTTCACAGTTTTTCTTAACTTTTGATAAAATGGAAGACGCTGCACTGTACGCATCTTCAAATGCCCTTCAAAAGCGCGACGCAGCGGTGGTTTTGAGTCACTATGTGCCGTTGATGAAATGGTCAAATGAAGATGTCATTTTAGATGTTGGTTGTGGTAGTGGCGACGTTACACGAAATTTACTTCTCCCTAATTGTCCCGCTTTTCGTGAAATGATTGGAGTCGATTGCTCCGAAGAAATGGTCAATTATGCTGAAGTTAATTTCGAGCACAAAAACCTTTCTTTTCGACAAATGGACATTGTTAAAACGGTTCAACCAATAAACGAATTTCCTGGTGGATTCACCAAGATTTTCTCATTTTATTGCTTTCACTGGATCAAAGACCAAATGTATTTAACATAATATTAAAAAAAATTAATTTTCATGTTTTATTAATTTGATTTTGTTTTATATTAGGAAAGCTTTGAGTAATTTATACCAATTGCTTCGTCCTGGTGGAACGTGTTTGCTCGTTTTCATCGCACGAAATCCTATTTTTGATATGTACCAGCGAGTCGCCAAAAATCCCCGATGGGAATCGTATATGCAGGTAAGAAACTGATATGAATAAATTGTAAGTTTTCAATACAAACTACAATATTTTTACAATTAAATTTTACATAGGACTTGGAGAAATTCATTCCGGTACATCAAAACAGCACCGACGCCGCAACCGATTTTAAGGTGGCCCTCGAACATTGCGGTTTCCGCATTCTCAAGTGTGAAGCTCCTGAATGCACTTACGTCTTTGAGAATCTTAATATTCTTCGAAGTGAGTTTCAATTTGATTATTTTACTTCTCTAATCTATATTTATTTTTTATTTGAAAATAAAACTTGGCGTTTAAAATTTAATACCTGTCAGTTTGCGGAGAAAAGATAGTTCAAGGTCTTGTGTTTTATCTTTAACCAACGGGAACTTGAAACCGAGATTCCTTTCTTCTGATAGGCAAAACTGTTTTTGGAGTGTCAAAACTCCACCTTTTTTTACGATGTTTTGCTTTGGTTTTTTTCTATTTTTTTTGTCTGTTTTAATTTGTCGAATTGCATTTTTTATGTCATGTTTATTTTTATTCATGACTTGTGTTTATTTATTTTTTTAGATGCCATGAAAGCAGTTAATCCTTTCGTTCATCGCATGCCACAAGGGGAACAAAACGATTATATGATCGATTGCTTGAAGGAATTACAGCGCATGAAAACACCACTTGTTGATGGCAAAATGGCCGCTCGATACAATTTGCTCGTTGCATTTGCTCAAAAGTAGTTTTTGAAAAGAATTGTATATATTTTGTAATTATATATCCTTATTATTATATACACTGCAATTTTTCTACTTATCTTTATGAAATGTTACTGTATTGTAAAAAACAAGTTAAAAGATTTAGCTTGTTTACTTAAAAAATCTGTAAATATCTTATTTTTTATACCATTAAAATATTTATACAAATTTGAAAATAAAATGCCTCATTATATTCATGTAACAAAAATATAATAACTATTATTTAATATACCAATACTCTAAATTGTGCAATTGAACGTCAAACAGATGACACAATAAAAGAAATTATTTTTTTATTTCCTTATACACAATTTTATATTCAATTTCAATAAAAATGAAAAAAATATTTCTCACAGATAAAAAAAATTATTTTGTATGAGAAATATTTTTTTATATTTTTATATAAATATGTTTTTATATTTGTTTATTTAAGAATTAATTTAAAAAAGGTAAATACTCTAAAAACAAAAAAGTAATGTAATAAATATTCTATTTCAATGTAAATCACCTGTGACGCACCACTCAGTGCGAATGCGCAATGACGAATTACCTGATTCCACCGAGTGGTGGTCGGGTAGTGTCTGTGGTATTTACTGGCGGGAGTGTTTCATTTAGTTTCCCACTTGGCCGAAGAGTAACGTCAAATATAAATATTCCTGCTCACAGTCAGTTCAGGTAACCGGATCGACACTTGCAACTAAACTGCACATCTAGTTCGTTGGGTCGCTGCGGCAACCGCTCATCTCTATAACCTCATTTTTCACCGGTGAGTTTAAAAGTTATTTTTCAAAATACTTTTGAATTTAACTAATAAAAAAGAAAAAAATTAAGGAAACTGAAAAAGTATAGAAAATTTAAAGCTACAATTTGAATAAGTTAATAAATGGGATTACAGACAGGGAAAAATTAAGTAAACTTTCTCTGAGAAATGGGTCATTTAGTAAATCCGGAAGCAAGCAGAACTGGCACAAGCATTTTAGTGAAGAAAAATTCATTCGTCTGCAATTGACCTTGAAATTAGTCTTTAAAATTTTAAATTTTACGTATCGAAGTATAAAATTAACAATCTTTGATTGTGTTTGAATTTTTTCAAGTTTGAATATATTATCTTAACGGTATTTATTCAATTTTTTGAAGAATTAACGCGAGAGGGAGAGAAGTAGGGCTTTGAGGTGAGTTAAGAAAAAAATTTATCCCGAGGATATGGGAGAAACATTTTAAGGGCAAACTGAATGGGTTTTATTAGTGAGTAACAAGTGGTTTTTAGTCAAGTCCCCTGTTTTAATGTTGGTTTCGTCCGCCATTGTGACATACCAGTGCAGGTGCATATTTTTTTTGTTTTCGCGGTACTAAAAGTGTGTTTGGTGACTGACGTGAGTAAGTTTCGTATTTTATTGCTATGTTATGACCATTTTAAAAGAAGAAAAGAAGTGATGGTATTTCGAAATAAAATAACAAAAGGATGACTCAAATGTCAAATTAATTTTGTTTTTTTATTTGACAGGTGCGAAAAATTTTCCGTTAAAAAAATCATTTGAAAAATGGCCACGTGTTTTTCCTGCATCGCATTTGTATCCTGCTTTTTCCTTATTTACGGACAAGAAACGTCGAGTGCGATTCCCCCAAAGTCACCAACGTAATTTAAAGATTAAATGTTTTTTTGAATTAATTTTTAACGCTTTTTGTTTTTCAAATTTAGAAATTATTTTTATTTGAAAAATACTTGGGATGGAAAACGTTTGGCGAATTCAACTGATTTAAATCCAGTTGAGTTTTCAATCCTACCATCTGTTGATTCTAAAAATATTATCGTCAGTTTCAACAGCACTAATATTACAAATGATGATCAAGTTTTAAATCCAGATGGTGAGTAATAATAAATATTTATTTAATCGATTTTCACTGCTGTCGTGAATTGAAAATAATTTTTATTTTTTAATTTTAGTTTTTGGAATTATGTTTATGAATAACGAAAATGATATACTTCAAGTCGAAGTAACTAAGTAAGTTTTTAATTTCCAATGTCTTATTGAATTTCTTATTGATAATTTTTTATTTTTTTTAGAAATAATAAAGTAAAAGTAAATTTATTTTCCGGGTTTGATAAAAAGCTGGAGCCAAATGTATAACCAACATCACATTTAAGTTTTAAAAACAAAAATTTTATTTTCAATATTTTTTTGTTTAAGGAAACACTTGCAGTGAATTATAACGAAATCGTTATAAATGATAGTTGGAAAGCAAACATCAGTGTACCTGTTGCTTATTTCCCTCGTGCAACAGAGAAGATAGCTGCTTATGCAAATTATTCACAAAATTCTGGAAACTCATCGTTTATAATTGCACTTCTAAGTTCTAATGAAGAAACTTTTAGTTTGTAAGTATTGATTTAAATATTAAATATGATATAATAATTATTTTAATAATTTTTCGTAGATTAAACTCTGCCTATTTTTTTGATCATGACTTGAAAAACTTCACTCCCGTGTGGTCAGATTTATGGCAACGGTTACTCAAGGTGTCACCAGGTGGAAATACTGTTTTGCCTACAACAACAGAGGAATCTCAAACTGACGCCATTAAACAAGATTCGAACGATTCCAAACACCCTAAAGATTCTAATAATGAAGGTTCCATTATTGAACAAGGTTTAGTCACTTGGATAATGTTCTCAGCAATTTTTTGTGGAATGTTACACATTTTTGTTCTTTCGTTATAAATATTTTTCTTAATTTGTTTATTTTCAAATTCGCATTTAAGCAAAAATAAATTATTCGTCTTTTGCACATTGAATCTTTAAACTTCACCTTTTGGATCCGTCCAAGTCAGTGTTCCGTTTACTAACCATAACCTCAATTTCTAATCGACCTCGTTGCAATATATTAATTCATATGTTGATTTATTTAAATAAAGAAATTTTTATTAATTAAAAATTATGAATAAAGTTGATGTTAGAAAAAGAGAATAAAAAGCATGAATTCTTTTATTGCGGAAGTTGAATGAGTCGATTTATAACATGAACGACTCCATTAGAGCATCTCACATTCGATAAAATAATGACACCACCTTCAACTGTAACAACACCATCCTCATCTCGAAGGATTAATAAACGTTCACTGCGTGTGCGCAATGAGTAGACCAGATTAGGCAATAAAGTGGAAGTAATAAAATAATCATGTACCACGTGATCGCCCATTATCTGAAATTAATCGATCAATTAGCTCTTTTTAATGATCAACTATAATTAGATCTCTAAGTTTACTTTATTAAGAAGACCGGGTAACTGAATCACACGTTGTAAATAACCCGGAGGTAAGTGACTAAACGCATAATTATCCGCTACAAAAACCGTGTATGGACCCCCCTTGTTGTTGTCCAATACTTGAAGTAGGGATGGTGAGGTTAAATTCAGAGCCCCCACGAAGCCACTAGAAAAGAGAAACAGGTGATGAAAAGATGAATGTTTGAACTGAATAAATGAAAAACTCACGAAAGAGAAGATTCGCTTTGAAGATACGCACTGATGCTCAAATCAGGAGGAACAAGAACTTGGTCTACCAGATGAATGACTCCATTACGCCCTTGATGGTCTGCACTTCGAATAAGGATTCCATCAACGGAAATACGCTGAAATTTAAAGTAAAATATGATGGATTTATTTCTTTATTTTTCTATATTCACGTTTGGTGTATTACCTGTCGATGAAATCTTATTCGGAGTCGCCGTTTGCGTTTGAGAGTATTAAGTCGTTGTTTATGAATTAGGTTAGTTGTGGTAAATTCTCCCGGAACTAAATGCGACATAATAAAGTCTTGAAGAAGGTTGAGGTTTGTAAGTAATTCTTGTGTAGTTTCATTGCTCAATGCTTGAAATAAATTTTAATTTTATTAAATAATTGTTATTATTTGTATTATTGATGAAACCTTCAAAAGCTTCGTCAGTTGGGGCGAAAATGGTGAATTTTCCCGTGTTATCTCGTAATACGGAATCCATAGATGACAGTTTGAGAAATTGCAGGAAACTAAGCAAAGGAAGTTCCTGAGCAATAATTCCCAGAGATGTAACTGAAAAGAAGCATAAAAGTAATAATAATGATAATCAAGTAATAACTTTTTATTGTCAACTTTAAAGTACATTTACCTTTAGTAGGTATGAGAACTTGATCGATGATGTGAATGAACCCATCACCGGCCATGATATCGTTTTGCAAGATGGCCGCATCTTGGACTAATTTGTGAGTTGAATTGCAAGATAAATGCAACTTTTCATTATCCATTGCCATTATTGATGATTTTTCAAAAAGAAATGTCGAGCACCAAACTTCTGGTACCACATGGTGACTTAAAAGATCTAAAATTTCAACAAAAATTAAAATTAAAATTAAAACATTAATTTATTAATAAAGTTTCACTTTTCATTGCTGTAGTGTCATTAGCGATTGCATCGAATTCTTCCTGTGGCAATTTGGCAAATGCTTCGTCTGTCGGCGCAAAAAGAGTGACAGGTCCCATGTCACGCAGTATTTCTGACATTTTAGATCGAATTAAAAATGTCACTAAATGTCCAAGCAAGGGTTCACGAACCAAGTAATCAGTAACAGATTGCTGTTTAGAAAAAAATTGCATTAAGTTATTAAATCTTTTAATTTAATTTTTTACTCATACATGTGTTGGAGGTTTGAGGATGGTTTCTATTTTATGAACAACTCCATTTGTTGCTTCTAAATCGACTGCTACTAAAGGTACGCAATTAACTGTGACTAACTAAACAAAATTGATCATTATTTCATAAATAATTAATTATAATTGTTTAAATTCGTTACCCCACTAGGAAATTTATGTATCCTCAATGTCTGCGAATAATAAAAAGTTTCCAAGAGCAATCCGTTGTGCAAGTGATCGACGAAAATTCGATTTGGTACCAAATGATAAAGAAGAATTGACGGTGTTCCACCCTTTAAATATCAATAAAACGATTGAATTTTTATTCTTTTTCTAGTTTTAAATGTGAAAAATATACACGAATTGATGTTTTCGTGTTGAGCATGGCGATGAGTTCATCAGAGGCATTGAGGAATGCATGATTGGCAGGTGCGAATAAGGTGAAAGGGCCTTCGGATGACAAGGTCTGTTCTAATCCTGATTCACTGATCCCATGAGCAAATGCTGATGCTCCATTTCCTCGAACACTTTCTACTAAAGTCTCGACAGATTTAACTAAGTTAAAATAAATATTTATTTTTATTTATAAATTATATTTCTTTTCGTTTCTTATGGGCTTTCCTGCAAAATTTATAACCAATTATTATTACAGGCTCGTGAAAGTCAATTGTAAATGACTGATAATCACAATCAAAATGGTAGGCATGACGCCATTGCTACTTCATATGATTCGGGATCGATTAGGAGTTCGACGGACTCCTAGAGTAAAATGGAACAGAGGAGTTCACTACTGGAGGATTAATCGAGGTATAGAATTCATTTGTAATGCGCATTTTAGTTTGTCGTGATAAAAATTAGGGTTAACAAGTTTGAATTGTCAAATGTAAATAATATTAGAAGTTTAATTTGAAATTTATCTTATTTTTCATTCGTTGAATATACCTAACGAACATCCGGGTTCTAAAGGCATCATTTCAAATCCTTGACAACATTCAAATCGAATTTCTCTAATAAAGAGAGAAAAAAATTTAAAAAATAAAAACAAGCAATTTTTCTAAACAAAATTTAAATTTATTTGTTATTCCAACTTACGTTGGAAGACCGCAATAAGTGCCTTTCGTCCATGGTGAATAAAAGCGACGAACTGAATGCGTCACTTTCTCCACTGCACATACATGAGGTCTAAAATTGAAAGTTTCAATTTTAAAATTTAAAAAATAAAAATCATTTTAACATTTAATTGTGATCTAAATGTATGTTTTTTGTTTGTTTTCTTACCCTTGAGCTTCGGCTTGTTTTTTGATCCATTCTTCTCGGTTTAGTGCAAAGGATTTTCTACGTCGCCTTTGCGCGCACACGACAACAAGTAAAATGAAGAACAGCAAAACACGCCACGTGCCCATCACTTTGATTTTAACGCGAATAAAAGTTGGGTTGGTCGGTTGTTCACAGCGGAAACTTGGTGACAATTAATGGGCTCATTATCTCATTAAACTGATGTGTTTTTTCAAAGGAGAAAACCCGAGACAGTCTCTCGATTTACATATTTTTATTGGCGGATAATACAAGGACATTTTATAAAGATCCCTGTGAAAAAAGGGATCGTATGTTATTTAGATACATTTGTACTGAGTGAGAGAAAAACAAAAATAAAAGAAATTAAGTGGTGTTTAGTCTATAGAAAAAATAATACGAAGACCATAGGGTGAAAAGCGTTAATTTTAAATTGACTGATTGATGATTTACTAATTAGATTATCGTGAGGAATGTGATCAGCTCATTTATCAATTCAATTGCGAAAGTTTAAATTATTTGGCCGTGATCGTTAATTTATTAATTGGCTTTAAAGGGTTTGTAGGTGGTTTTTCTTTTGTTTTTTAGTACTGTCTTATTGTTTCGAAACCCTGGTGACAAAAAGCAAAAATTGTGTTAGTTCTGTTATTAACTAACGACATATTTATCAGATTTGATGTCAATTTCGATGTTTGTTGACGTCACGAATTACGATCCGAGCATGATCTGGAAGTTTAACCAAGAGCATTTTTTAAAATGGCGTCTTCAGCTGTGAAAACGAGAAAAGACAAACAAACAGGGGGTAATTTTATTGTTTAAAACATTCTAATTCAATATTTGTGTTTACAAAACGTTTTTTTCCCAAACATTCGTTAGGCTATAAAATATTTAGTGAATGTTTTGTTTAGTCGCAAAGATGGAGCATAATGGTGGTTATTCTTTCGTCAATTTTAATTTGCCTCAAATGCCCTTCTTCAGACAGTTACAAACTTAATAAAATTATTACATTGAAGCTATAAAACAACTGTATTTTATGATAATTTATTACTGTAGTTAATATCAGATTTATTTTTAATTTTAGAGCACATTGCATTTAGTGAAGCTGCGGGTAGAAACAATGCGGCGATCGTGGAATATTGTCGCACTTCAATGTCAGCTCTGTCTGGTTCCACAGCCGGTCTTCTTGGACTTACGGGATTAAGTGGGTTCATTTTCTACTTCATTACAGCATTCATGTTATGGGTAAGAATAAAAATCAAAATAAAACCTTTTACTTAACTCACTAGATGGCGCCACCATCAAATCACTGAACTGAAGTCGATTTTTCTTTTCTTTTTATTTATCTTCCTTTAGTTGATGTTACTTATTAAAGCAGGCACACAATGGAAGAAATATATGATCAGCCGACAGTCTTTACTCACGAATGGTTTATTTGGCGGCATATTTGTATCCTTTGAATATTTAATCATTAACAATTTATTAAATTAATTAAAAACTCTTTCCTTAATTCATCTCACAGACATATATTCTTTTTTGGACGTATCCTTAATTATTTTTCCAAATTATTTATTTTTTTATTTATTTGTTTAATATTCTATCGTGTCGTGATAAGAGGGTTTGTAAACAGGTCATTTATTTTTAAAAGAAATGCATTTATTTAAATGTGACATTGGCAACAGTTCAATTTTAGACACACACTCACTTCCTGAAAAATGTATCATTTATATTTTTCTTTTCTCCACTTGTCAAGTGGGGAAAATAAAAGTAGGTGAATCACAACAGGATTTTATTCGAGGGTGGTTTCTAATTGCTTTTACACATTATTTTTAAATGCAAAAACCATCTGCTCATGATAAAGCATGAATATATTTTTTTTTTTAAAAAACAAAATTGCCAAATAAATTAAATGGAATAATTTAATTATTTTTCAGTTTAGGTGTGACATTTGAGCTAAAACAAACACCAGTTTTAAATTCACACTTTCTATATTAGGATGCAAAGTTTTTTTTGTGTTTTGATGTTTTTTATCGTTTTTGTTGCTTGGGGCGGAGTTGACTTGCAGTGCACTTACCTTTGAGAATAAAAATAAGCTAATTTCAACTAATTAGTTATATAAAATGAAAAAAGTTACATAAGAAAACTCTGATTAATATCGATCAGTTAAATATTTGACCTGAACCTTTTCGCAAAATGTTAATGTCGTTTCTAATTTTGATTTTTAAAATATTTTCCTCTTAACTTGTGGTTTAATAGATTCATTTATGGAATGGTGCACGTTTATTAAGAAAAGAAACGGGGTGAAAAAGTTGTAAATTATTTAAAAAAGAAAATTTATGTAGATTTAAGGGAATAAATAAAAAGAAAATAAATTTATTTAATTTTTCTTTGATTTTTAAAAACAAATTTCCTGTTAGATGTAAAAATAGATGAAATTTGATTCCAAGGGCAAAAGAAGTTGAAACAAACGTTGAAGGTTGAACAACTTGCGGTGACAAAAGGATTAAAAGTGGACAGGTAAAATATATTGAAGAGGTTCGTTTACAAAGTCCAAAACCGGATGGTGGGCGTGACCAGAGTATAAATTGATGCTGCCCATAGGCTAAAAGTGGAAATTGAGGGATACCTCAACATGTCCCAAGATGGGGAAGCGAGCGTCTTTTACGATGAATGGACTTTTGGTGGTGACTGAAACGAGGTTACGTCACCGTCGTTGCCAATGGGCATCGAGTGGGTGAGAAGTGCGCGCGCAAGGGCCGAGTTTAGAACGAGCCATTTGCGGGGTCAAATCTTGCATGTTAGACGTCGATTGCAACTGTAATCGTCACCAAGGTCCAAAAGTGTAGCAAAAATTTGATTAATTAATACGATGCGTTGGTTATTACTCGTCTTTGTACTTTTATTCTTGGGTTTGTTAACTCTTGCAAATGCACGTAGGAAAAAGAAAATTCCACCTTGGCATATTCGCATGGCACAACAACAAGGGTAAGATATTTACGAAACACCTTTATTTTACACCTTTATTTCATTTTAGTTTTTTTTTTTTAAAGAAAAATGTAAATAAAAAATAAGTTTGATTGTTGTGCAGGGAAGCCAATTAGTTATTTATTTATTTCTTTAAATATTTTCAAATGAGTTTATTGTGGGGCGTGAAACAGGTGCAAATGTGTATTTTACTCGTTGTCCTTGCACTTTGCCTATGAATTTGAAGACTCCACCCACACATTTAGTTTTTAATGTAGGCGGTGTAAAGAAATAAAAATTAAGTGGTTTCTTTTATATAAAATACAATAATATAAGAAATAGTATCAGGTTTTTGTTTTAAATTTGAAAATAATTTTTAAAATTTTTTTAGTCCAAATGCATGCGTGGTTGAAGAAATTCCCCATTTGAATAAAAAGTTTTGGACTGATTGTAAATATGGGATGCATAGGAAGATCTGTGGGCAGAAAACGTGAGATAAATTGATAAATTTGAATTAAAATGTAATTACGTTACTTATTTGTTTTATTTTTTTATATTAGGATTATAAGATTCGAATGCTGTCAAGGTTATGTAAGAGTACGGAGGGAACGAGGTTGTACCGGAGGTAACTAATGATAAATATATGTAAATTACATGCGTCAGTCAAAGTGAAAAATGATTTAATTTGACAGTTAAACCACTTCGAAATGTTTTGGATACTGCTGAAGATTTAGGAGCGAGTATTTTCGTTCAATATTTGTACGAATCTGGATTAGCCGAACAGATTTTAAGAGCTGGCGCCATTACTTTGTTTGCTCCAATTAATACCGCATTTGAGGTTTGTTAATTAAAAAAATTAGAATTTTATATATATTTATTTATTACTTAAGTTTTAAATTAATTTTAGTCAATAACTCAAGAACAGAAAAATTTATTAGCTAAAAGTTTTAATAACCCAAGATCACCTCTTCTTCTTCATCATTTATCTTCTGGGCGTGTTTATACCAAAGATTTGGATGCTGAAACGATGATTGATTCTATGTACCCAGATCATCCACTTAAAATCAATAGATATGCGCATAAAGTATGAGAAAATATTTTTCATTTATATTAATTTATTTATTTATTTTTGTTTTTTTTGTTTTGTTTTAAAAGATGGTGACCGTTAACTGTGTACCAATGATAAGGAAGGATCAAGAAGCAACGAACGGAGTTGTGCATTTGGTTGATACGTTACTAATGCCGCAGGAAAAGCAGACAGTGTTCAACGCTATTAGATCGGATGGTCGTTACGAAGAACTTACAAGACTTATGATCGATTCAGGAGTTGCTAATGAGTTACAAGGCGCTGGTTCGTATACAATTTTCTCACCTTCTGATGAAGAATTCACGAAAATACCTCGATCAAAAATGGATCAAATTAAACAAAATCCTGCAGCTTTGAAAGGTATGTTTAATATTTGAAAATAATAATAATAATAATAATAATAATAATAATAATAATAATAATAATAATAATATTGCTTTTTCTATCAAATTTAGAATTGATTACAAACCACATCATTCCACATACGATTTGTTTAGCTGCAATTTTAGACGAGCACAAATTGATGGCTTTAAGTGGCAATAAACTAACATTAATGTGTAATGAAACCGGCATTTATGTCGAAGGAAGCCGACTTCTAGGAGAATCCCTGACGGGCACTAATGGAGTAGTTCATATGGTGGGCAGTATGATAGTGTCTGAAAAAGGTACAAATTGATCTATTTTATCCGGTGTTGATTTGACACGATTTTTAGTACGCAGTATATGGGAACTGTTGGGCGAATACAAACTAGAAACCTTTGCTCAATTGGTCAAGAAGAGTGGACTAGATGGTCAATTGGAAAATTATGGAGACGTGACCCTTTTTGCTTTTACCGACGACGCTTTCAAAGGTTCCGTTAATGAAAAACAATAATAAATTCATGAAAAGATATTGTAATGTCTACGTACGTTTATTTAATTTTAAATAGATTTGTCAACTGATCAACAAAAATTTTATCAAGAAAACATTCAAGCTACACGTGACCTTCTCAGATTTCACATAGTACCTGGACGTCAAATTAAGAAGAAATTAGTTAATGACCAAAAATTACTCACTTTAGATGGTTACAATACATTGAGATTCAAAGTTTATAGAAAGGTAATTAAATTGAATTTAAAATTCGAAATTTTTTATTTAAAATTTGATTTTCTTTTCTCTTTAGGGTTGTGGCGTTGAAAATGCAATGATGACTAAAACCGATGTGGAAGGTATGAACGGTGTTATTCACATTGTCAATCGAGTTTTAGTTCCACCAACAGCTAGTATGATAGAAACATTAGAAAATGATGGTAATTTCACCATCATGTTGGAAGCGATTGCAAAAGTACGACATTTAGATCCGACCGTATTAAACGCGACTTTCGCTAAAAGTGGTTCATTGACCTTTTTTGCACCAAATAACCAAGCATTCATGCATCTTGGCGAGGCCAGGTTACGATATATGCTTGAAAATACTACTTATTTACGACAAGTAAGTGAAATTAATTTTAAATTAAACTTTAATCAATTGATTATTAAAACGATAAAACCCAGGTGGTGAAAAATCATATTGTGGACAATATGATTTCGAGTGGATCTTTCCAATCGAAACTTCATTACAACATCCAAACTGAACAAAATACTGTGGAAATTAGCAAACATTCACACGGAATTCAAATCAATTCTGCAGTAGTTACTCAACCTGATATTGTTACTCGAGATGGAATTGTTCACATGGTTAATCAGGTGTTGCTTCCTGATGAGGATAACCATTTGTATGCACTTTATCATTAAAAACGAATAACATTTTCAAACGTGAAAATCGCAAAGCTGTATTAATCACTGCCTTTTATTTTCTCTTCAATTCTTGATTTTCTCATACATTCCTCAGTTTTATTAGTTAATAATATACTCTTAGTTTGAGTTGTATTTTCAAATATAATTTTGAGAAGAAAATTTAAAATTTGTAAAAATTAAATAAAACAAATAATTAAAATATGTATTATTCACAAAATATACAAAAAAATGTTTAAATAATTGTAATTATTTTTTAATATAAACTTGTTTTCTTCATGATACGAAGAAATTCTTCTTGATTTATTTCTCCATCGCCATCTCGATCCGCTTCATCAATCATTTCCTATTTTTTAAAAAAAATAAAAATCATCAAATTCTACTTATATAAGGTACGTTAGATTATTTTACTTGTAATTCTTCATCTGACAAATTTTCACCCAATTCTTGAGCAACCCTTTTCAGATTTTTAAAAGAAATTTTCCCAGTTTCATCATCATCAAACAAACGAAATGCTTTGAGTATTTCTTCATTTGTGTCTTTATCCGTCATTTTACAAGCCATAAGTTTAATGAAATCATCGAAACTAATTCTTCCTAAATTTAAACGGAAAAAAAATTAAATTAAGCAAACACCTGTTACATTGTTTTCAGTTACCTTTTCCTTCTTTATCCACTTCTTGCACCATTTTTTTTATTTCTTCCTTTTTCGGTTCAAAACCTAATGCTCTCATTGCAACCTGTAAAAGGTAGAAATTTATTATTTATCACGAAAAAATTAATGCTATTTCGTTTGTTTACTTTTAATTCTTTCACATCGATTGTGCCTGTGCCATCGGTATCAAATAGGTCAAATGCCTCTCGAATATCCTGTTTCTGCTCGTCAGACAATTCCAAATTGATTGATAATTTTTTCTTTTGGCTCATCATTCCTTTCTAAACATAATAATTGCAAAATTTACAAACAATATTGTTTACTTTAGCTTTTTAAAGAACTCGCCATCACTCAATGTCGTTTACCAATTATTTAATCTTATACTTTGGCTCATCAGAAAGTCAAGGAAGAATGTAGATAATCAGATAATGTTTGTAAATTACCTACTGATAAATTGATATAAATTCTATCAAGTGAAAGAACACGTTCTTGGCTTTCCTTTAATGTCACACTTGCAGTGACACCTCTTGATATAACTTTGAAACTGTATCTATTATTATACAATGTAATTTGAATAAAAACTAAGAAATATCATTTTTTAAAACTTTTGTTTATTTAATTAAAATTAAAATTAAAAAGAAAATTAAACTAAAAAATTTAAAGTTTGAGATTTTTCACACCAGATGCCAGTAAAACATATCGCGGAAAACACAAACAGAAAATCAACTTTGATTTTCTTAATGGATTTTTAATAAGGGAGAAAAATTGAACCAGGAACGGACACAAATGTCTAAAGTTACTAAAAGTGACAGTGTATTACATTTACCACCGTTATCAAAATCTTCTTTGTCGTCCGACAGTCTTGATGACGTAGAATGGAGCGAGAGCGATCTTCCTATTTTAGCAGACGATTACGATTTGGTAAGAAATGTCTAGTTATAATTTAGTTTACACGTTCTTTAAAATACTTTTATTTGTGTTTAGACTAAGATGAAACGTCAACAAAGTGTAGAACGAGTTGCTGTGTTCCGTAAAAATCCAAAGACTAATTTATGGAGAACAACTCAACCATTAAAATTACCTAAACTGAATAAAAGAGAACTTGACAAGTAGGAATTTATATGTAGGAATTATGTCATTTATGTTATCTATTACATTAACGAAATATCTTGTAAGCACTGTTGAATACTTAATTTAGACGAACGTACCATCCAAAACACAATATTTGTTTGGAACTTATCAAAGATGGATATCCGAATTCGTTTGTGGAATTTTTTAATATTCACAAAAAAATGAAGAATTTGGAACAAAAGAAAGATTACTCAACTGAATTAAGGAAACCAGAGCCGACAAATAATATGGAAAAATTAACCAATTTATCGAAATTTTTAAGTAAAGCTGAAGATGCAGAGCGAAAACGTAAATATTTATGCAAATAACACAATAAAGTGAGAATTTAAAAGAAAAATTAAACATTAGGTCATTGGATTGATGTGTATCAATCGAGGAAATTTTTAGCTACATATTTCGAAGAGAAGGGAGATATGTGGTTAACTTATATTTTTTATAACGACTGTTTGAAAGTTGCTAAGAAGATTACAAATGACGGAGGAAAAAGATTAGCTGAAGCTAATGGCTTTATGGGACTTTATTACGACCATTTAGGTTTAGTTTTTACAATGAAATTTGATTTGTTTTATTTAATTTAATTTTTATAGGAATGATGGATCAAGCTGCGGAACATTTTCGAATTATGCATAAAATGAGTGATAAACAAAACTGGCAAAATGTACATTACAAACCAATGCACGCTGAAGCGTCATTTCATATTGCTAAAGTGTACTTAGCAATGGCCGATGAAAAGGAAGAGCAAGGCGAAATGTCGGTTGCATTTAAATTGTATTTGAAAGCGCTTAACATGACTAAAACAGGTATAGTAATAATACAATTAATGAAATTGAATAAATTGATCGATACGTTACATGTAATTGATTGAAGCTAATGATCGTGGAATGATGGTCCATGTTTATTTGAAACTTGGCCGTATGTATATGAACAGAAATGAAGTTCCTGAAGCCTTATCTGTAAATAATATCTAATTTTCTTTGTTTATTTTTTATTTAATCTATTTCATCAATAGTGCTATCAACACGTGGAAAAAATGTGTAAAGAAATCGGTGAATTCAAAGGATTGTGTAAAACTTATCAAGCAATGGCGGAAGTGTGCACCAAGTATTGGAATTTTTATTTTGGTTTTGTATCCGCCATTTGTAACTAAATTTTCAGTTCTGGCCGGGATGAAGAAGCTCGTGATTTCTTAAAAAAATTCGCTTACACAGCTGAACGACATAACATGAACGAAGAATTAATAAAAGCGTCGTATTTACTCGGCAAAGTTTATTCAGTAAAACATGTAAGAAAAATCGATTTTAACAAACTTCAAATCGATTTTTACTTATTTTGCTTTTAATTCAACAGCAAAACTACACATTAGCTTGGCGTAGTTTTAGTAAATCTTTTACCGTTGCCCAAGAATTATTAAACGTTCATCTCGGTGACAACGTTCGTGTAAACTGTGGAGTTGCTTTAGCCAACAGTGTTTTCGAAAACTATACCAGTTTGATTCGAAGTGAAGAAGTAAGTCATGTCACTGCCCTCCTGAATTGGAAACTCGTGTCCGATCCCAAAACTATGATGTAACAAGTTTTAGCAAATACAATTAAAAGTTTCCATTTTTGTTTTTAAAATTTCAAATCACTTTATTGCATTAATAATAATTAATGATAATAAAATCACCAATACAAATCTAGACCCGATAGTAAGTTATATACGAATAACATATGACCATAATGTGATTACATAAACAAAATCAAACTAATTCAAAGTGATACATATATTAATTAATTTTGCTGCATTGATCGCATAATCGCGACTACTTTTCCAGCATCGCCTTCATGTTTTTCTAGCAAAGCAATAAATGCTTCAATGAATGCACGTGATGGTCCATTCGCTTCCCCCAGATCGGCCAACAGCTCTAAAACTCGACCTACGTCATTCTCGCACAAACTGATCAATGATGAGAGCCAGTTATTAGCATTATCAAATCCCATTGATATCATCAGATCAATTGGTGATGGATTCTGTTGTGATTCTGGCAAAAAAAAAATTAATTTAATAACCAGAATAAATAATTTATTTCGTTTCAGAATAATATTGTATTCATACCTGGTGCATCCGATTCAGTTCGCATGTGAACCTGAGACAACAATTCAGGCAAAATTTTCATCGATTCTTCAATTTCATGTCCCAGGCAAGTCCAGTCGCCATCGCCATCTTCGGTTGATGTCTATTAAAAAATAAATATTTGAATAAATTATATTACTTTAAATATTTATGTGGAAATATTCTCGTACAGGAGGAACGTGTTCATCTTGTTTCTTATTATTTCTCTGGGCTTCTGCTCCTTTTTCAGTAACTCCAGTTTCACCATCAGCAGTTGGCTGAACATCTTCCTCCATTTTAGATTCTTCTGGTGCGGTCTTTTCTTCATCAGGTTTTGATTTGTTGTTACGAGTATCTCGTACTGTAGTTCTTACACCGCCATTTTCTATGTCGACCAGAACATCAATTCCTAAAGTTTATTTTAAAAAAATATTTATTTTTCTTTCTTTTCATTGAATATTTTTTGTATAGAACAGTGTTTCCCAACTGCCGGTCCGCGGAAATGGTCAGGGTCAGATTTAGATATTGTAGCGCCCTATGGGAAAAAAAATTTTGGGAACTCACAAGTTTAATTCTAAAAAATTTAAAAAATACACTTGTAATTAAAAAGAAAAGTTTTTATTCCTGCCTTACAGGTCTGCAAAAATCTTTTTTCCCATTTTCACCAGTCCGCAGGCATAAAAAGATTGGGAAACACTGGTTTAGATGAACATACCAAGCGGATCCAAAAGTCCAGCAACAGTTTCACCAATGTGTCTCAAATATTCATTGTTGAAATTCGGTTCGTTTGGTGGCGCAGATGCATCAGCATTTTGGGCACCACTTGTACTTGGATTTTCGGTTTGTTGATTTGGTTGTTGTTGAGCTGAAAATTGTACAAAAGTTAAAATAAATTTAAATAATAAAGCAAAAATTGTGTTGACTATTACAAGGTATTTGCGATCTAAGTGCAGACCAAACGCGATCGAGGAAATTGTAAGGATGAAAAGGTTCTCCAAAACGAGCTCGACGACCATCACACGGTCTTTTACCACCAGGACCATCACCTCCCATTGCAGCGCCATTGTCACAATGTTTATGCCATTTCGGCGCTCTGTGATGGGATCGATGGAAAGAAGAATGACGAAAACGTGAGTTCTGTAAACGAATGATAAATTTATAAAATTTGAAATTTAAGAAGAAAAAAATTAAGAGTTACCGGTTTCATGGGAGAGATTAATCGCATCATACTGTGTTCGTTATGAGTTCCTTTGCTGTCACACGAACTGCATAAATCATAATTAGGACAATCCATACATTTGTATCGATATCCATAAATTTCCTTATCGCATCCATCGCAAATCACCCCTGGGTGATAGCATTTTGCGCGGGCAGATGAAGATGGATTACATTTTATCTCTGAAAAAAAATACGATTAATCAAAATAAAAACAATCTTCTTATCAAGGAAATAGAGGGCAAAAAATTCAACTTACTGCGCACATTAATTTTGAAAACATCAGTACTTTGAGCTTTTAACGAAAACGCTAATTCATCGTCACTTGAAATTGAAACTTCGTCGCCTTCATCATCTAATTAGTGATAATGGAGGAAATGTTAATTAACGTGTCTGAACAAGTTTCAGTTTAATAAATTGTAAAAAAAAAAATAAAAAATAATACCTTTCCAAGAAATTGCAATTTCATTTTTGTTAAATATTTCTTGAATTGATCCACTGTTGTAAACACTAACTAACTTTTCCCGCAAAAGATTAAAATTCTTCGCCTCATCTTTCGGCAAAGCGAAACGACGAATTTCAGTGCTGTTATCCGCACGCAAGTAGAATGACTTGATCGAGATTTCACTCATTTTTCTAAAGCTGTAAAATTTATAAACATAAGAAATGTGAATTAAATATTACATCAGGTTTGACTTACATATTTTTCTTTTGTTTTGATTGCAGATGTTGCTGGTCGTCCTGTCGAAGCTTGACTGTTTACTTCCGCGACTGTTCCGATCCTTTTATAGCAGAATGTGTATACAGGAAACTTCCAGACTTAATGATTCATTACGAGCAATGAGAATGTTAAATTGAAGTTTCAATTTCGCTAAGTAATGTTATGGTGAATCCCCTACTAAACGGAAATCATATGATTTTGTTATCATGATGTAATAACTAAAAATAGAATTGCGTCATTATTTTGGTTGAATTTGATAGCCATCTCTCGGCAAAAAGTAAAAGGTAAATAAAGAAAATGGCGGACATGGTAGATGACGAGACACGTGGATTTACATTTAGGAAGTTAAAATTAAATGACTGGATTATAAAACAGTTAGAACTGATAGGTAATCAAGTGTGCAATGTTTACAAATTTATGTACTGCCGTTATAAGTGATTTATTTAAAAATTACAGGTGTAAAACGTCCAACGCCGGTGCAATGTAACTGCATTCCAGCTATCCTCGGAGGTCAAGATTGCATTGGTTGTGCCAAAACTGGCAGTGGAAAAACTTTGGCATTTGCATTACCAATTTTACAACAATTATGCCAAGATCCGTATGGAATTTATGCGCTAATTTTAACACCAACAAGAGAATTAGCATTTCAAGTAAAAATAAAGACAATTTAATTTTCATATATTTGTAAAAATAATTGAATTGCTGATCAATAATTTTTAGATTGCTGATCAATTTCGTGTTCTTGGCAAACCAATTAGTTTAACAGTAAATGTCGTTGTCGGTGGAATGAACATGATGATGCAAGGACAAGAATTGTCAAAAAAACCACACATTGTCGTAGCAACACCAGGAAGATTGTCAGATCATTTACAAAGTTGCAACACATTCAGTTTAAAACAAATCAAATTTCTAGTGATGGACGAAGCTGATCGTCTGCTAGAGGGTCAATTTAATGAACAATTGAAAGTCATTTTTCAAGCACTTCCAGAAAAGAGACAAACTTTATTGTTCAGTGCAACCATTTCTGATACACTTAAAGAACTTCAGTCAGTAGCAACAAATAAACCATTTTTTTGGCAATCGAAAGCCCCAGTTGCGACTGTAGCTCAACTTGATCAACGATATGTTGTAGTACCGGTTAACGTTAAAGATGGATATTTAGTTCAAATCATTTATCAACATCGTCAAGAACATAAAGAAACATCAATCGTTGTTTTTACCAACACGTGCAAGTGAGATTTGATTATGATTAATTTTTTCATTTGAAAATATTTATATATTTATTAATTTGCTTTAGGAGTTGTCAAATTTCGGCCATGATGTTGCGTGAATTAGGATTCGAATGTGTGTCGTTGCATTCAATGATTTCACAGCGTGAACGTTTAGCAGCACTGAGTAAATTTAAATCCAATGTTGTGAGAATTTTATTGGCTACTGATGTTGCTAGTAGAGGTAATTTAGGTTGAGTGATTTTTATTTTTACTTAACTAATAATTTTTTTGATGCTTTTCATAAGGACTCGATATTCCGCAAGTGGATTTAGTTATTAATCATCACGTTCCCTTGATACCTAAAGATTATGTTCATCGAGTGGGACGTACAGCACGTGCGGGTCGTGATGGAATGGCCATTTCGTTAGTTACTCCTCACGATATTTATTTGATTCACGCGATTGAGGAGCTTATTAAAGTTAAATTAGAAGAATTTAAAGTTGATGGTGAGGAATTAAATTAGGATTTTTTTGGATTTTAAATTTATTGTTTTTTATTTTGATTTAATAACAGAAAATGACGTTTTGAAACTGTTAACTCAAGTTGCTGTTGCTAAACGAGAATCGGAAATTCGTTTAGATGAAATGGATTTTGATGAAAAAAGAAATATTAATAAAAGAAAGGAAATGATTTTACAAGGAAAAGATCCTGATAGTGATTCAAAAAAAGGAAAAATATTTAAAAACAAAAGGAAGCGGAAATCTTAATTATTTGAAAATGATTTCAATTTAGATTTATTCATGTAATTTTTAACTTGTAAGTTGTAAATAAAAGAATTTAATTGTAGTACATAGTTTTTAATAAGAGATGTCGCTAGCTTAGTTTGATTACGTATGTTGATGCGCTGCAGATGTAACAACTAATAACAACAACAATCAAAATGGCGGAAGAACACGGAAATATTTTCGGAACGTGGAAGGTAAAGATCGCGTGAACTATATATGCTTTGTTTTTCATCAACAATTCAGATTATGGGAATAATCACAAGACTTTGTAGTTTAATTGAAAAACGACGTTGATCGATTATAATAACGGGCAAAATTTTAATGCTAGTTAATGCTTAAATGTTGAATTTACAGATCATAGAATGTGTTTCACAAACTGGGATCGTAGAAACTACCGGCATTGAAGGGTAAAAAAAAAAGAGAAATAAAAAGAAATGAAAGAATTTGTTTTAATTAAAGGCAAATTTTTAGCACTGAGTTTTGCTTGGATAAGAGCGGAGATGTGACGTGGAATCTGAGCGATGATACAGAACCAATGACATTTTTTCAATGTGAAACATTCGAGGTAACTTTTTTTCTACATAAAAAATCTGAATTTTAAAAATTGTGTTTGTTTTTCACATTAGATATTTGACGGGAAACCGCCAATATTAAAGTTTTTTGGGAGTTATACTGGACATACCATCGAATTCCGAGTAAAAACTTGTTTTAATAATTTATTTATTTATTTATAAACTGAAATTTGAATTTGCATTTAGGTTGAAGTTTCGGATGATTTAATGTTATTGACATACGAGCAGTGGTGCATGCTACAGTGTCAGCGTGTATGTTTGATTGAAAATGATGATTAAATATGAGTTAATTGTTCTATTTTTATTTTTTTAAAGATTGCAATCAATGAACCAATTAATGCTTTTCCTTATACCTTATATGGTGCTCTTGAAGAAGGATATTTTTCCGATTTAACTATTGTTTCAGACACTGGAAAAGAGGTACATTTGCGTAATAACACGTGCTAAAGAAGTTAAAACTTAATTTCGATCTTTTTTTTAGTTTAAAGTTCACAAAACAATTTTCCTGTTGAGTGGAGATGCTGTGGATTGGAAAGCGCTATTGTCAGGTTTACCAGACGATGTTATCTCGACAATATTACATTATATTTATTCCGAGTGCCTGCCCGATGACTTGACCGAAGAAACTGCACGAAACACACAACGTGCTTTAACTAAAGTGCCCGGTTTTTCACGATTGAGCGAATTGTGCGAAATATTTTTGAAGAACACTGCGTTAAAACAACGTAGGTTAATTTTTCAAATTTACATTAGAATATAAATTTAGTGTACTCAGAAAATGTTTTTTGATAGAAATCGTCACTTTGGTTTCGGACATGCACGCTTGTGCCAATCGAATCATCGATTACTTTAACGGCAAAGGGATGAGCGAACCAAACGGAAGTCCGCCCGGAGGTATTGACAATCTGCGAAATAATCCGGCCAAATTGTGTTTCATCGTGAAACAAGCGATTAGGGAAAGCGCCGTAGCTGGCGTTAAACTTGTTTTAGTATGCGATCTCTATTCGAAGCGAAAACACGAGTTGTCACGACAAGAAAGACACGACATCATTAAATATGCTATGTCCAGGTATTTTATTTTCAACTTTGTATGTGCTGTTTATCTAATAATTATGCAAATAATTTTTTTTTTTTTTAAAGGTTACCTATATTTATGAATCAACTGCAGAAATTCCTCGAGGTGATTCGTCAGACGGTTGGGGATCTGTGTCCAAGCCAGAGGCATGAAATTGCCACTTATTTGGTTCCGGAAGTGAGTTTGTGATAAAAAAAAATATTTGAGAAGGTGTTAATCTTTATTAAATTTGTTAGATCGAATCAACATTGGACCTGGTGTCGGAATTGGCGGTGGAGACGAAGGCGGCCTTGGAGCACATGATCAACGTGAGCGGATCTGGGGACAAAGGCGGCTGCCCAGCAGAACGGAACAAGAGGATCGTAGGAGAAGTTCTCAGCCGCTCACTGAAAAATGTGAGCGAAACACATCAAACAGAAATATGTTGGAAAAAGTAGCGAGGCAAAGTGGTAACTGAGTTGGTAAATAGTTAGATGTGATATTTTGGTCGCGAAAACATTTTTGCCATGAACCATGAATCAAACGTTTTTTTCTTCATTTTGTTTCGCTTCAGGCGCTACATATGAGGGAGTTGATGAAATTGAAGAGTTTTCATGAGAAAATCACTATCAGTTTCACTAGTTTGTTACAGAAAAAGTAATTGTATTTTATATTTCGAGAAAATTTATTTCGAATTTTAACTGATTTTATTATTATTATTATTATTATTATTATTATTTAGAGAAAATTTTAACGACATGACAACTGCTAACAAGGTTCGCTCAATAGCCAATAACCTCGCCTGCTTGGACGAGGTATGCAATGAAATTTAAATGAAATATTAATGCAAATATTTAACATTTGAAATTGGTTTTTACAGATTCCCGTCTTCCTTCTACGTTTAGAAGAAATTATGTCGGCTCTTCATCACAAACTGACCTGGAAGGAATGGAAATATTACTTTAAACTAGGAACTTCGAAAGTGGTAAGATTAATTATCGATTAGTTTTAAGAATTTCAACTGTTTGTCTCGTTTGCTACATTTTCTAGGCATGGATGCTACAGAAACTCGTCAGCCATCGCGCCATGTTGTTCAAAGTTGTACTTCAGGCTTGCGACTTGGTACAGCGCGATCACTTTACACAAAGTATGATCGCTTTGGGTCTTTTAGAAGTGACGCAACCTCAAGAAACATCAGCGACTACTCGATTAAGTACGCAAACTAATGTAAAGCCAGCAACCAACGCGGTAATAATTGAATTCTCAACATTATTGTGGTAATTTGAATTTTTAAAATTTGTATCAATTTGAATTTTCAGTGGAATTTAGTGGAATCACTGACAAGTCCTCCATTGTCCTCAAACAGTACTTTGGCTCGTCGTGCTGGTTGTTTATTTCGTCATCAACAAGGAACAGATATGGTTTTTGAAATAATCTCTGAACAAGGTAATTTTTTATTGCGTATTTATTTATTTGATTTTCTTTTTCTAATTTCGAAATTTATTTTACAGATGAAACAGACACAGTAATTGATCATACAGGTGGAGAACCTGTGAATCGATCAACTCGTCAACGTGACATTCAAGTAATCGAATTCCATGCTCATCGAGTGATCGTTGCTGCTCGTTGCGATTGGTTTCGACGAGCTTTATTGAGTGGAATGAAGGAATCCATAGACAGGTACAGGTATTAGTTTATTGGAATTATTATTACGATTTAAAATCATTTGTTGTAGGAAAATCATCGTTCACGACACGAATCCAACGTTATTTAAGCTCTTTCTCGAATACTTGTACGACGGACAAATAGAAACGTACAAATTAAACACGGAACAATTAGCTGACATGATGCTGCTGTGTGATCAATATGAAGTAAAGTTTTGTATTAATAAATGCTATGTAGTTTAAGTTATTAATTTACAAAATTTTAGGTGGACACACTAAAACAGATTTGCGAGCAAGCGCTCTTATCGCAAATCGACGAAGGATCAGCACTGTATTTGTTAGGAATAGCCGATCAGTTAAATGTCAAGACATTAAGGGTAAAAATGCTAAAGAAAATTTAATGAAAGAGTAAATATAATTTATTTAAATTGATACAGGGAGCGGCATTGAATTTTGTCGCCATGAATCCAGATATAATTGAGAGTGAAGTGTTTTATGAGCTTCCAGAAGAAGTTCAATCTGAAGTTGAAGAAGAAATTGCAGGATTGGCTAGAATGGAACCATGGTAAGTTAAATAAACCAAGTTATTATTTTAATTTATTTTATTTTTGTTTTTATTTTGATAGGAAAACATTGAAGAAATCAACTTCCTTTGTGACTGTTGTAAGTCCTAGTTCAGTTTCTTCTAGTTTAGATGAAGTGGAAGAAATGACTGCCAACTTGCGTCTTTCTCGACGTGAAGTGAGTAAATTTATTAAAACATTTTTACTAATTTTATTTTGATGATTTAATAAGAGACTATATTGTATTTTGGTGCAGCCACTTTCCGATTCCAGTTCTTTAGAAGAACTTCCTTTAACTCACGATTCGACAAGACTTGAGGCTTGTGTAGCGCAACTCAGGGACATCGTAGGTTCTGATGTAAAGCAAGAAGAATTAGTTCGCATTTCTTTGGCTGCGGATTACGATGCCAATAGAGCGCTCAATTTTTTTTATGCATCCTGATTGTATTTTGATGTCATTTATTCTTCAATTGTAAAAATTGCAGAAAAAAAATTATTGGTGCAATTTTAGTGTTTCTTTTTAGGAAAATAAAACTTAACTATTTAACAAAACTTTATTTTGATGTGGATTTTAAACATTTATATCTTATATCAAAAATGGTATTTAGGTATCGAAAATGACTAATTCATTATTTTACCGATAGATGGCATTTATTCTTGTTAACAAAATTACATTTATTTTGATAAGTTTTCAATAAAATCCCACCCGATTTTAGGGGCTTTTAGTCCCAGAAAATCATTTGCCTATTCATGAGAGACGGCTGCAGTTAATAAAGATTAACTGAACTTAACTCTTTCTTATGTCTTGTCTCTATTACACTCAGTCCCCTAGTCTTTCTATGAAGCCCAAACCTCATGGTTAAGCAAGAGCAATGATGGAACTACTGGATAAAAGATATTCGGCATCAATATCTGCAGATTTTTTTTAGTTAAATAAAACACATTATTGGGGTGGGGCATATTTCTTTTGCAGGGGAGCCCAAATTTTGAAGTTCCGCCACTGAGCGAGAGAAGGTCACATTGCACTTAATTAATACAAACCAATTGACATTTCCTGATTAATCTTTATCACAATAGAGATGATTTAATCAGGTAATAAAAAATAACAATTATTTATTTTAAATAAAACAATCATAATCGTTTGTGATTGGTTAGTTTTTACCCGGTGATTTGTTGAGCACCAAATTTAAATATTAATTTGCATAAGAGACCTCCTTTGCAGATCTTCGTACATTAGAGACATTTGCACAAAAAGAAAGCGCAGGATTGTTGAAAAAACGTTGTTTGTATATTCAAAACTACACGCATTCTTTGTGTAGTTCAAAATTTAATTCGACAGCTCGTGAAACGAGGCGCAAAATACAAAGCGAGTTAAATATGGCTGGTGTTGATGGAGGTGGTGATGAGACTTCAAGTGGTATGAGTAAAGAAGAAATGGAGAAAGATTTGAGATTGTTCATTAATAAACATCAAATACGAGATGGAAGTAAGAAAATTGGAATTGAACAAATGAGGTATTCGTCGTTTAACAAATTTAAATTAAATGATAAAACGAGTGGAGTAATGTCTAATGAATCAACTGAAATGAATGACGATTTTCTGCCCGGGTAAATTTTATTTTAAAAACTTTAAATTTTTATTTTGTTTTTTCCACGTTTAAAATCCCATATTTTAGGATGTTTTAGTAAGATTGCAAATGTTTAATTTTCTATTTCGAATTTGTTTCAGGCCTTCAAGTTCAAAAGCTCCTATAAAGAGAAGTAGTCCTTTATTGAAAAAGGATGTACCAACGAGAGAAGAAGTAGAATGCTTAGAAAGACAAGTTGCACAATTAAGAAGACAATGTGAAGATTTGTGGAAAAAAAGAATTCAAGATGAATCGGATTTAAAAACTGAGAAAGAGAAGGAAATTTTAAAAGAATTGCAAATGAAATTATCAAAAACTATTTCGCTTAATTCTGTCACTTTTACTACATCGAAAGGAGAAATAGAACAGATTGGAGCAGGTTTTAGCTTAAAAAGTTAAATATTCAACTCTTTTTCTTATTAGATTTTAATTTTTAGATGGAGATAGTGTTTTGATTCGTCAAAAAATTGAAGGATGTGTTGGACCGTTACCATTTGTATTACAAATACTAATTCAACGCAATAAACATGTATTGAAAGATATAAAATAAGTTAATTGTAATGAGAGCAACATAATTTTTCTTTTTGTTTATTTCTTTAAGAAAATTGGGCAGCTTGAGGATGCCAGAATAGTGGATTTGGATCTGACCGTACCTAAAAATCCGAGTATTCAAGAAGAATTAGAACCATTTATCGAAAAGTGTGTATTTATTTCTGTGTTTATTTATTTAGTTTTTTTAATTTAATCAATTGTATGTTATTTATTTAGGATGCGGAGTTGTCGAGATGTGATGTTATGTATGAACGGCTTAGAAAAATATGCTAATTTGTATACGCTAAGGAAGAAAACGTTTGAGTTTTTTATCACGAATAATTCTTTGGTTGCGAGTTTGACTGATGATAAATTAGGAAGAGAATTGCTCCTAAAAAACTCAATGAAGCAAGTTTTTAATATAATTTTTGTTTTGAATGATTTAAATATAATTTTTAATGATTTATGTTATTTTAACTTAGTAACGTGAGAGTTACAATTACTTGGACATTTAATGTGCTCGAGACCGGTCATTTTAATCCAGTGATATCTTTACGAGTAAAGAAAAAGACATGTGGTAAATTATAGATAAAATTATAGGTTTATACATACGCAAAGCTGAAAATCTTAGAATAAAATTACACTAAATTAACATTTTTATTTACAGTAACGGCACTTGACACGGACAAAGTTTTTGTGAAATTACCGAGTATGTTTCAACAAATGCGTGAATTTTTTGGCGTAGAACGAGCCATCGGTATCGTTGTGGAGAAAATGAGTGATTAAAAAGATGATTTATTTTTTCTCTCAGTTTAATTAACTTGTACATAAAATGCATTTGTACAAATCTGTTATTTGTACCAATTTGAAATTGTTGTCGTTAATTATTGAAATATATTTTTTTTGAAAAGAAATAAAATGAGAATTTTGTTTCTACTTTTGTAAAGTTGATCGATTACAAACTCCAAGAAATCTAATGCTACACCTATCGAGAATTATTAAAAATTCTTAACAGCTTGTTTTAATTTCTTTAAAATTCAATCTTAACTATTCTTTTGCACCATGTAAAAATATCACATTAAAATAAAAAAGAAACATTGAAGAATTTCATTCGAAAACAAAATTGACACCATTTTTGTTACTAATTTATATTCCTTAGTAAAAAAATTAAAATGGATTTTAAAAATTGATAACCGATATCAAAAATGCAATTTCGATATCGCAAAAGACCAATTTATTACTTTCCCAATAGATGGCATTTTATTTTTATTATTTTACCAATAGATGACACTAATTCTTGATATCGAAAATAATTTTTTTTATTTTGTTAAGTTTCATTGCTCACAAAGAAAAACCAGTTCATCTCTCGATCTAAATCGATTAGATAAATAAACTAAGTTATTTAATCTAAAGAGAGAGAGAAAGATACTCTCTTATATACAGTACAATTTTATAAACTTGCTACTCCAAGCAAAGATATTTCATTTAGTTTCAACTCTTAAAATCGACTCCTATGTAAATCAAAACTAAATATATTTAATAAAAAGTCATTTCTATTTTACTTGAATTAATTTATCTTAACCTTTTTTTCATGCTAAAAAAAGAAGAGCAAATTGTAAATTTCGCAGCAGAATCAAGTTTCTCCATTACACTTTTTGTAAACAATTAAAATTGTAAATTATTAATTAAAAATTCAATATTATTTAACTCAAGTTATTTTTTAAAAAATAAATAAATACAGTACCTATTTCTAAAACGTGCTTGGCTTAACACACAAACAAAATAACTTCTGACCGCAATCCTCAGCCTGCCTAATCAAATAAAAATTGTGTTAAAAATTTAAAGCAAATTATAAATAAATTATTAGTTACATTTCTAGTAATGTACTTACTTTTATATTCTTCATCTAACATGTATTAATCTTTATTTGGTGTTTACTGTGCACGATGCTTGCAGATTTTCCCGCTGAGCAAGCACATCGTCCAATTGGTTTCCATCATATCACGTGCCCAAAAGATGTCATATCTCGAGTAAATGGCACTGTCGGAAGTAAACAACCAGCAGTGCCATCTAACGACGCGTAGAAAATTATATTTATTTTACATTATTACCGCTTGGTGGTTCTTTCTTGGAAAAATCAAATTTCCGTTCCCAGCATGCTTCATTCTTCTTGTCAAAATGGCTACCCAGACATCCAAAAAACGAAAGGTGCGTTTGACAATTTTTATCCAAATAGCAATTATGCAACACAAATGTGTGTTAAAAATTATCTATAAACAGTTGTTTGATTAACGGTGTTTCAAATGAGTTAAAACTTTTAATTCGATGATGTAATTTGCATGAGATACAACTGGATTGCAATCGGTGCCAAGTGGCATCCAAGTCCTTTTACACGTGATAATGGAACTATTTATTTTTTCAGTTCGTTACCGATGGTGTTTTTAAGGCAGAGTTAAATGAATTTTTAACTCGTGAACTCGCAGAAGATGGTTACAGTGGTGTGGAAGTTCGTGTCACCCCAACAAGGACTGAAATCATCATTTTAGCTACACGGTTTGTACACTTTTCACAGTTTGAACTTTAGTTTTTTTGCTAAAATATAGAACCCTAATTTATTTTTAACAGAACACAAAATGTGCTTGGAGACAAAGGTCGTCGAATTCGTGAACTAACATCAGTTGTGCAGAAAAGATTTAACTTTCCAGAGGGATCCGTAGAGGTAGAAAAATAATTTTGACAATCATAAATAAAATTAAAATGTAAATAAGACATGATTTGAATTGTCATTTTTAGCTATACGCCGAAAAGGTCGCTACACGTGGTCTTTGCGCTATCGCTCAGGCCGAATCTCTTCGGTACAAATTGATTGGTGGACTTGCAGTTCGGCGGTAAATAAGAGTAAAATAAATTTGTAAAAACATTTACTAATTAATATTATTGATTACAATTTGCAGTGCGTGTTATGGTGTATTACGATTCATCATGGAAAGTGGAGCTAAAGGATGTGAGGTAGTAGTTTCTGGCAAGTTGCGTGGTCAAAGAGCAAAATCGATGAAGTTTGTTGATGGTTTGATGATACACAGTGGAGAACCAACAAACGATTACGTAGATACCGCTGTTCGACATGTTTTACTCCGACAAGGTAAGTTATTATTAAAATGACAGGACAAAAATGTGTTAATTAAATGATTTTATTTACAGGTGTATTAGGTATCAAAGTAAAGATTATGCTCCCATGGGATCCTAATGGTAAAATTGGACCAAAACGTCCATTGCCTGATCATGTTAGTATTGTAGAACCAAAGGAGGAAGCTGTTTTTGCTCAACCAATGAGTGAGCAAAAAGGACTTAAACCTGATGTTACAATGGTTGTAGCTCCTTAAGGAGATTTTTAATGCATAAAATAAAAAAATACGTTTAAAACTAATTTTTGTGTGATTTTATTTGTTTTTGTTTACTTTTAATTTTAATTTTTTTAAATTTTTATGCAAAATTTTCGCCATTGTGTTTAAATTTTTGGTGCGGTACTTGTGACGTTATAAGGCTGCTATGATTGCTGTGTTGTGATTGGCTGATGGTTTAAGTGCTAAAGAACCTTGAAATCAGACGACGATTTGTGATAGCGTGATAGAGCAATTTACTAATAAATGTTTAGTGCCGGTTAGAAGTAGAAATGCACGAAAAGACAGAAATACATGCTCCATCTGTATTAACAACAACTCCACAAGCGGTAAATACTACTCGTGATGCTATAATCGATTTAATAGCTGGATCATTAGGTGAGTTCAAAAAATGATGTAATTGATGGCTGATTTAAAATTTTATCAATTTGTTTTAAAAATCGTAGGTGGAACAGCGACGGTTTTAGTGGGGCAACCTTTAGATACAGTAAAAGTAAAATTACAAACATTTCCTCATCTGTATAAAAATGCTGTTAATTGCTTCACACAAACTTATGTTCAAGATGGCATCAGGTAGAAAATATATTAAAATATTACGTAACTGGTGCAATTAATTATAGTATTTATTTAAATTTTATAGGGGATTGTATGCCGGGACAGTTCCATCTTTAGTAGCCAATGTAGCAGAGAATTCAGTTCTTTTTGCTGCGTATGGAATTTGCCAAAAATTAGTTCAATTTGTCGTAAAAAAAGAAAAAGTAGAGAATTTAACTGTTTTGGAAAATGCGTTTTCTGGGTTTTTAGCAGCATTTTTTTCTGCATTAACTCTTTGCCCGACAGAATTGATTAAATGTCGTCTTCAAGCAGCAAGAGAGATGAGTAAAGGCCAAACCAAATTAACAATGTGAGTGAGAAAGCTGTAAGTGAATAAATAGCTGAAATAAATTCACCATTTATTAATCAAACTGTAAAATAAATTAACATAACGTAATATTATATAATAATTTAGTGGTCCGTGGGATTTAACTCGCACAGTTTTTAAACAAGAAGGAATCATGGGATTTTATCGAGGATTCTCATCAACATTAGTTCGTGAAATGCCCGGATATTTTTTTTTCTTTGGTGGATATGAAATCACCAGACAATTATTAACACCACCTGGAAAAACTAAAGATGAAATTGGTAATTAGCTTTAAAAAATTAATCTGATCAACAACTATTTATTAATTTAATGACTTTATTATAGGTCTAATGCGAACCATCATTAGCGGTGCAGTTGGAGGTGTAGCTCTGTGGACAGTCATATTTCCTGCCGACGTTTTAAAATCAAGAATTCAAATTTCGGGATCAAGGGAAAAGACGTTGACCATATTACGGCAAATTGTCCGGCAAGAAGGTAAATGAATTAATAAAATTTGAATTAATGAATTAATAAAATCAAATTTTTTCATTCAGGAATTAGTGCATTATATAGTGGACTTGGGCCTACTTTAATAAGAACTATTCCTGCCACTGGTGCTTTGTTTGTAGCTTTTGAATACTCAAAAAAATACATGCACAGATGGATAGATGATCTGCATTTTTAGAATGATAATGTAGTACGTATTTAGATACAGTGATAAGAAAAGTTTAAAAAATTTCTATGAATTGATGCTTTATTTCATGGATTACCATTACTGTACATACTTTAGAATTTGACTCGCAAAAGGAGTTAAAAATAAAATAAAAGTTAAAAATAGAAATTAATCCTTATGATAGTTAATGATTTAACATGATTAATTAATTAATGAGACTAATAATTAAAAAAAATATTCAAATACTTTTAAAAAGAAAAAAGAATTCAAAATAACTTCCCTCTACCCAACCCTACTATTAGAGTTGTTTCACTTATACAACAGTAGTTTAAACATTTCTATCTAAAAATATATCCTCGTTACATATTTGGTTCAGCATGTATTTACGGATTATAACACTAATCAATTAATTAATTGAATTTAAGTATTTTGGCAAGACAAGTAAAATTTTAGCCTTCTCATTTGAAATCAAAATTGGAAAAAAAATATATATTATTGCATTTAAGTCATTATTATTAAGTAGTTTTTGTTTTTAAATACGTCAATGTATGTTTTTACTAGAAATCTTCGCTAAAAGAAAACGTTCTTTAAACTCAAACAATCGTTCGACGAAAACTTCAAATTTATATCATCATTATATCGAATAGCTGAGAAAATGGAGCACATTTCGATAGAGATTAACGTGAGATCCTAGGGCAGTGTAGGTTAGGCTTATTATTTTCCCCCTACAAAGGAGTTGCGAGATATATATATATATGTATATATTTACAACAAAGTTTTTATACGGTTGATGTTCTTATGAACCGTCTGACATTTAAAAACTTTCCACGAAACTGGCAGGAAATAAACCAGTTTTGCCGGACCTTTGCAGCGTTCCTTTATACCAGCCATCATCACGTTTTTTGTGAACATAAATTATATCGCCAACCTTCAATTCGATCTCGTATTCGCTGTTTGGTGGGTAAGGCACGATGCAACGAAATCTTCAGGAAATAAAATCAAATTAGATAAATAAATAAATAATTTTTTTTTAATTTAACATTTAATTTGAAATTTAATTCACCTTTCTCGAACTAAAGGTGCAGGTTGACTTGGATGCGAAATAATTTTATTAGGATTTGGGTTTTCACCACCACTGGTTCCATCTAGCGAATTGGATTTTTTGTGACTCGGGTTCGATGATGACGTTGATGTTCCTGTTGCAGGTGAGGTGAAAACAACTTCACTCGGACAAGAACCGGACCTACTAATCAATTGTTTTTCTCTTTAAAATTTTACTTATTAATTAATTAGATAAAATTTCTATTTCTATAACTTGCCTCACGTGGACAGCTTGTGGTGAATTGCTCCCCGCAGATACACAATCGACAAACACTGGATTGTCCATTGAGTAAGCGGAAGTTGGCGGAGGAGACTTGGATTTTTTCTTACTTGTCAGACGTTTCATAAGACTCACTTTCTCCTTTTCTTTTTTGTCTTTCTTCAAATTAAAACAAAATAAATGTAAAAAAAAATACAAACTTTCCCTTCACTTGATTTAACATTTCTCACTTTATCTGTTTTATCATTTTTATGATGCCCTGAAGACGAATTATTCGACGCACTAGCATTATTACGACCGTGATTAGACGAACCGCCACTAGCTGCTGCGATTTTATTGCCCGCTCCACTACCCCCATGCCACGACTGCGAAATAGGAGACTGGGGACTAGTCATAGGTTGAGAAGCCGAGCCTAAATTAGCCGATGCTGATGACGACATCGGACTAATAGAACGAGGGGGCAGTTCTGGTGCATTGTGGACCCTGGAAAGCCAAACGCGTGATTTCTTTGCACTGTACCACCAACAAATAAATAAATAAACAAACAAACATAACATACATGAGAAACACATAAAAATAAAAATAAAAAAATCATTTTTCTTTACCTATGGCTACCCTGTTTATGGGCTAATTGAGATTGGACACGTGGAGATTGAGGTCTGGGTGGTTTAGGTGGTGGGTTGAGTGATGCGACGCTTCTCGCCCAGTCCAAGAAACTCGGCGACTTGTCGGAGGTGGATGATTTGTGCTTGCTGTAACCGATAACTGTATTATGAGCTGAAGATTTGAGGCAGAGGGACGAAGCTTGATGGTTAGTCGAATGGTGAGTGTTAGAATTGTAAAGTCCCAGGACAGTTGTGCGCACAGAGTGGTGATGGTGAGTGCCCGTTTTGGACCTGTGTCCTTGGGCTTGGTTCGGAGAGGAAGGTAATGAACCTGTTCGCCGAACATTGGCAACAGAAGCGGAAGTTTGGCAGAAATGAGCTTGCAGGAGAGACGATCTAAGTTAAAACAAAGAATCCAAGCAACTCATCACATTTTAACTCAAATGCAAAACAGCCAATAGGGAGCGCAACAAACAAGTAAAGCAAGCAACATTCAACAAACTAACAAACAAAAAACTCGTTTCTTTTTACTTTGCAATTTGAACGTAATTCCCTGGGAAAACTCCACTTTGACCCGTTCGTAAAGATATGCCCTTGTACCAGCCATCTTGGCATTTCTCACTAACTGTGTATAATTCTCCTTTTTTAAGTTCTAGTTCGTCTTCTTTATGCGGTTTATATTGATACATTGATACGTAACTAAAAAAAAAAAATAGAAACGGTTTAATACGAAAATTAAATCATTAGGAAATAAATGTTTACAATGTTGGCACTACAGCATGAGTATTTGGAATCTGGTTGGTTTGTTGAGCAGCTGCAGCTGGAGATGTGTCGTTGGCAGGTTGTGAGCTGGCAATATTTTCGTTATCCCTTCTATTGTGACGCCGCACAGCATTACTCGACTAATTTACAGCGAAAAATAAATGGAAAAATCTTTTTTTTTAAATCATTTTCAATACAAACTAACTTGATTTCCTGAAGTGGTCGATCCTGACCAAGTTTGAACATAATTGCTCGTTGATGATGACACTTGTGCACCCGGACTTGAGTCGAGATTTGTAATTGGGGAGCTAATAATTTCGATCGAATGTCGATGTGACCCATTTGGTTGTTTCTGCGGAGTTATCATAGTGAGCGAATGTCGTTTATCCCGCTGTAGTCTCGGTGTTTGAAAACGGGGTAAAGGAACTGGTGCTGATGAAGATCCCGGTGGAGTTGATGGCGATGGTGTCGTCGAGGACGAAGAGCCTGATGATATGGAAGAAGGCGTTGTGTTTGTTGAGGAGCTGGTGGGTTGTTGTGTAGTGCAAGTGCTGCCGGCATTCGATGTTATTAATGGGATCGTTTCCGAGTCACTAGACGGAGTAGGAGGTGCAACGCGTGATGGACCCGGCTGAGAACTATTTCAAATAACAAGAAAAATAATTAAATATAATAAGTTTGATTAAATTTATTAAAATTCAATATTTTTTACTTAGTTGAAAGCTTCATCAATGCTCTTGCCACTGAATTCATCTCTACAAATGAAATTGGGAATATTCCTATTCTATCAGCCAATTTTCCCTCAGCCCAATTTTCATCCACTCTTCGTATAACCGTTATGATATCACCCTAAAATAATTAAAAAGTTTAGAAAATAAATATACAAGATTATCAAATAAAAATAATAATAATTACTTTACTAAAACTTAAACAATCTTTTTCATCATTATCATTCATTTTAAAATCATACAACGCCTTGCACTGTGGAATATGGGCTGGCAATGGTGTCATCACTTGTACATAATTCGCCGGAAAAAACCCATGTTTACCATCAAGTTCGCCTTGATACCAATTATGATCCATTTTTTTACGAAGCAAAACAATATCTCCTTTTTTGAAAGATAAATCGCTGTAAATTAAAAAATTAAAAAATACTTTAGTTTATCTGTAAAAACCTAAACTTATAAATTTATCAAATCAATACCCCGGATCTTTAGCTTCAAATGAGTACAATGCACGTGCACATGGTTGTTGCGGTTGTAATACCTGAAATAATATTTATTAATAAAAAAATTTAAATTAATAAAGTTACAACTCACTTGTTTACACTGGGAATTAATTCTATTATCACCAATCTGTTTGATAGTATTTGGTGAAAGTGTTTCGATCGTCGGTTGAGCTGTAGGTGATGTCTGTTTTTGGGCAGACAAATCTCCTTGAGAAGGCGAAATTTGCGTTCTTGGACGAGGAATAGCATTTTTCATCCCTTCCAAAATGCGAATAAGTAATATATTGCATGGTAAATCATCTACTTTAACCTCAACAAGAATACGACATTCGGGACAACGTAATTCTTTACGTGAACTGATAATTTCATCCAAACATCGTTTACAAAAAGTATGTTGGCATGGAAGTACTTTACTCGTACTATCTAATCGTTCTAAACATACGGAGCATTCGAGCAAATCGTTCAAAATCCACTCATCCATGATGTTCATACTTTAATAAATCCTAAAAAAAAAATTCAAAAATTTTAATCGAAAATGATTATCAGTTTCAAACCAGTAATCATCTCACCTTGATCTCATTACATCAAATTCAAACATTTTGTTACTGCTAATGATGAAATAACTGTTGAAAAACTGATGAAAATAACTTACGATCAATTCATTTCTATGTTTGGCTTCAAGAGAAAGTTTGAAACGGAAATGCCTCAGCTACCTTGGCATGCGCTCAATTAACGGAACTTTCCTACGAAGGATTCACTGACCACACCAACAGGAAATGTCAACGATCTTGAAATTTTTCATACCGGTAGATCCGTGATCGTTTTATTATTTTTTTTAAATCAATGGAATCAATCGCGGTTTTACCGTTAATGACAGTTTTAGCTGGTTTCGATGATGGTGTTGGTGATAATAAAGAGCATTCCTTGCAGGTCAACTCACTTAAATTTTGGCCCCCACTAGCATTCCGATTTCAAATCTCGATGGGAGTCTACATAGTTGTTCGACACAATCGCGACTATATTCAAGTTAGCTGTGTGCTTCTCTCATTTGTGGTGTAAAGAAATGGCAATCGAGTTACATTAAACGAGTCGTTTATATTCAACGGAAACGTCAACAAGAGAGGATAGGATTGCCGTTGCCACCTTCCACTTTCACTTTACTCTCGTTCTCCCAGGTAAAGTAATAATTTAAAATTTAATTAATAAATTAATAAAAATAGGTTAACATGTATATTTTATTATATTTTTAAATTTAAAGTATGATAAAATACAATTAAAATAAAATCTTTTGATTAGCAAGTGATGTGGGTTAGAGAGTATTTTAATTCACGCCCCATCGTGCTGCGTGTTTAATGTGATAGCGATATGTGGAGGCATTTAACACCCATTGAATTTTACCTTCTCAACAACTGAATTGCGCTATTAATTAAGCCGAATGAATGTTCCGCCCATTTATATAATTTTAAATCGCATGTGGAAATATGAAGTGAGCAGATCTGAAGGTATGCCAATAATAACGAAGCAATCAAACTTGTCATGACCGACTTAAAAATACTTTTTAATTATTTTTTCTGGTTAAATATTCTACCTGGAAAGGTAACCTGCCACACACACTTTGATTGAATAGATATAATTGTAAATTCCAGTAGAAATTAAACAAATTATTAAAGCCGATGTTTCTCTTTTTACAGACGTAACCAATTGGAGATGATGAGACGACGATTAATTTTATTGGACATAATTCTGGTCAAGTTATGAGTTGGTTTAGTCGAGGTGGACCAGTTCGTACAAGCCTTAGGAGGACTTCATCTCCATCTCCTCCGAAGGAACTAGATGCAAATGCATGCTACGAATCGTTCAAAATGCATTGGCATCAGGCGTGGGATGCGATGAGTAAACCCGCAATAAACACCGTTAAAACCGACAACATCCCATTAGTTCTAAATCATGTCGATCAAATGGTCACCTTGTTACTACACGATGTTCGAGTTTCTAATAATTCGATCGGACCACTTTTGAATCATTTGCTCACTGAGAATGCATTGGATAAATTGTTCGAATGGAGTATGAATTCAGGCGAGAATAATAATTTGCTGAAATTAGAGCAGCTGAAACTGTACGAAACACTATTAGCTAATTCGCGGCAAGAATTGTTGGTGCATAAACCTATTTTGCAGCCATTACTACGGCTTTTAAATACGTGTGGAGAATGTGCTCCAGTCGAAGTAGAAAAACGACTCGTTATATTGCTTAATCAGCTTTGTGTTTCTTTATCGCAAAACGATACTTTACTTGATTTTTTTTTTACAATCAGTTCGCAACTAGGCCCATCAAGGTAAGAGCATTTTATATGTACTTAATTTGTTTTATTATCAACTCGAATTTAAATATTTCGAAATGATAAAAATGTTGTTTTGAGTTTTCGAAAAAAATTGATAAGTTGTTTTTGTAATTTTATATATTTATATATTATAATTTTTTAATTTTTTTTTTCTTTACAGATTTTTAATTTTTACACTATTAATACCATTTGTACATAGAGAAGGATCAATTGGTCAACAAGCGAGAGATGCTTTGCTTTTGTGCATGTCTCTAACCAGAAAAAATGACAGCATTGGATTATATATCGCTGAACAATCCAATTTCTGTCCGGTGAGTTTTACCTTTTTTTTTTATCTAAACAAGTTAATCATTTCAACGAATTTCTATGAGTCATTTCGGTTTAGGCAAAAAATGATTCGTTTTCAAACGAGATTTTTATATATTTCTACTTTTTTTTTAAAGATTCTTGCTACAGGGTTAAGCGGTTTATACTCTTTGTTGCCACGTAAACTAATTATAGAAGCTGAAGATTGGCATCGTTTTACTACTGAGGATGCCAATGATCTCCCTGAATTGTCTGTTTTTTTGAATTCTTTTGAATTTTGTAATGCTGTCGTACAAGTAAATAAAATGATTATTTATTTATTTATAAATGTATGTATTCACTCTTTTTTAAATTTAGGTTTCCTATCCATTAGTTCAAGAGCAATTATTAGAATATGTATATCAAGGATTTTTAATTCCCGTTTTAGCACCTGCTTTGCATCAGGTTTTTGATTGTTTAATTTATTTAAGTAAAATGTTTTAATTTTATTTTTCTTTGCAGACATCAATTGATGAAAACATAGCCGCAACTGCATATTTAGACTTGTTTTTACGACAAATCACAGAGCCAGCTTTAATGCATATATTTATTAAATTTATTTTTACTGAATCGTGTGATGGATCTTTAATTATTGATTCGCTAATAACAAGGATTGGCAACCAATCCAGAGTAATTTTAAATTCATATTTTAAATATCAAATCTAAATTTGCTTTAATTGTAAATAATTTATTAATTTTATTATTTTTATTTTTAAAAGCTATCTTTGGTCACGTTATCGCTTTTTCGCACATTGATAGATTTGAATTGTGAAGATGTTATGTATCATTTGGTATTCAGGCACGCTTTTTTTATTATTAGTAAATTTATATCAACATTTGATTAATAGTTTTCTTTATTTAGGTATTTGAATCCGTGCACACACGTGATGGTGAGTCAGCGATCCCGAGTTCGAGATGTGGATTATTATTGTAAAACTGCTTCGAAATTTCTTTCACTAACGCCCGTTTGCTGCCATCCTGACCTTGAAAATTCGGAATCAAATTCTCCATCCCGTGGTTTACCTATATCGGAAAGTGTGCCAAGTAATTTAGCAAGTTTAAATTTAAATCGACGAAGTCGAACTATTGGTACTAACGAGGAATTGATGCAACTTGGAAAGGAAATAATTTGTGAAGCAAATTTTCTTGACTACTTGCTAGAAGCTGAGAAAAATGTTCGAGCTTGTCGTATTGCTTGTAGTAATTGGGTGTGCGCTTACGATGGAGAAAATATAAAATCGGTTAAATCAAAAATTCAAAAATGCAATTTTAACAACAGCAAAGATAAAAGCTCAAGTGTAGATAGAACTTCTGATGTTATTCAAGTGGAGGTTGAAATTGATCACAAAGCAATTATGAAATGTAAAGAACCGAATGATGATAGAAATATTGAAGAAGAAAATGGAAATGATGGCGATGATTCCGTTTCGATTTCACTAAGTTCGTTTCAAAATCTTGACGAAGAAAGTTTTTTGAATGCAATTAACAGATGTAAAACCCCACCTTTAACCACTGATGTTGAAAATTGGTTTCAGGAAATTGATGTAGAAGCTGAAAGGATTTTAAATCAACCATCATATAGAGCCAACAGTTATTTTACGGTAATAAAAAACTATTTAATTTGTTCATTTTTTTGTCTTTTTTATAATTGATCGTTAATTTTTAGACAAACTCAAAATTAGAAGAAATTGAAAACATTAATTCAGATTGTTCTACATCAAATATTGATGATGAAGTAACATTTGAAGAAGAAACTGAAAATAGTAGTGTTAACGATTCTTCAGAAAAAGTGAAAATACAATCGAATCCAACGAATGATGCATTTGGAAATCCAGACATTGGTAAAAATAACATTAATTTCTAAAATTTATGTATGAAGTATTTAATAATTGTTTTCATTCTTTTCCAGGTCGTTTTTTGAGTGAATTGTTTACGAAATTGGAAAATATGATGCAAAATAATTTATACGTTAATTTACAGTTGACTGGTTTGATCTCTCGTTTAGCATGTTACCCGCAACCGCTGCTCAGATCATTTCTGCTCAACCACACTTTGGTCTTCCAACCAACAGTGCGATCGTTACTTCAAGTATATATTTATAAAAGCTCTCATTTTATTTTATTCTTTTCTACTTTTTATTTTCTCTTTAAGCAGGTGTTGGGATCACTCAAACACAAACTTGACAGTTATGCGAGCACAATAGAGAATTTTCCTGATTTATTGATACGAGCACGAAGATTTTTGAGCGCTCGAGAGTCAAGATTAAAAAGGGATGCTGATCCTATTACAACAGTTCCTTTAAAGAATCGAAGTGTCAGCAATCCACCTGAAAATCCAAGAAAAGGTGATACAAATTGTAATTGAATATTTTATATAATGTTCATTCTTATTTTTATTTTGAAAACAAGATAACCGGCGACGAAGCATAACTGATTTTCTGTTCCGGAAATCTGGTGATAGAAGCCATATTAAAGGAACTATTTTGGAAGGGATTCCAGATGGTACTGGATACAGGTAATTAAATTTTAATTACTGAATTGCTCATGTTACTTAATAATTTTTCTAAAAATATTTTATGTAGATATATTAATCGGCCGTTTCCTGACGCACCAGATGGTAAATTAGAGTCATTGAAAACCAAAAATGCTGTTCTTAGTGCAGTGGTGTTACAAGAATTTTTGACTGAATTGGCAGCCATTACTCAAGAACATTCAGTTGTTCAAGCGGAAGCAGAATTAGTCTTATCCAGTTGATTGTAATAATTTAATCGGGCGATATTAATTGTTTATTATGTAAATTGAAAATTAAGTATATGAAGATGTAAATGATGTTTGGGATAGTTACAATATTACATCGAATAATCGTGATGCAAATTTTTGAGATTTTTGTAAATATGTAAGTTTGTAATCAATGACTTGTTATTCTTAGAACGGTAAATATCTTTTGAGTCGATTTTGTAGAATTGTTAATTTGAATAAAAAATAATTAATTTGAAAAATAAATATTAACCTAAATCTAACTTCATCATTCCGCCGCTAGATAATGCCAATGAACGGGTACGAAACTGCGTGTCAAAAAAATGTGGCTGTATGCAAATTGCCAAAAAGTGGCGCAAGAGGTAGCGAACGTCGACTTAAAAGTGTATTGTCCATTTTAAGGATAGAAAACAGTAAAAATATAAGTTGAGTACTGTAAATTATTTTGGGTAAGTTCACTCATTATCACACTTTTACGTCATCTAATCAACGAGCCAAATCTTTTTTTAGTTTAAACATTCATTGAGCTTGTGAATTGTTAATCGTACAACATTTTATAGGCCCGATCAAGGCCTCACCTAATTCGGTGAGTCAACTCGCACTTTTCATTCACGTAAAACAATATTATATTTCTAATATTACAGTTTTCTTTTAATAAATGTGTTCTTAATAGGTCTTCAATGGCCTGTGGTGGTGGAAACCCGAATAAAATTGGTCAAGCGAGTTGGATCAATCCCGGCACCAATCAGTGGAATTTGAGGAGGGAGACTGAGTCTGAGGAATGGAATCCCATTGGACACAACATTTCAAATAATTTAGTAATGATAAATGTATTTTAAATGTTTAATTGAGTGATTTTAATGTTGGTTAATTTGTGTTGATAAGGAGTGGCAGAGCCTAAGAATGATTCCAGGTAATAACAATAAAAATAAAAGGAAAAGTAACTCGTCGAAAAACTCGACTAGAGTCACTGAACTGGAAGACGCAGAAGATGAATTTGTAAATTGTGATTTGCCAGCTGCTGGCAACCAACCAAGTGCAAATTACCCCAGGACTAAATTTACGATGCAGAATGGATTAAATGGAGCGCGCAAAAAGAGACCAACTTATCATGAGGTTTCACTAAAAAAAAAATTTGTTTTGAATATTTTTTTCATTTTTTTGACAAATTTTTATTTTATTTGATTTCAGCCGAATGGTGAAGGTGACAAGAGTACTGCTGGTTCAAATGCCAGATCCCAAGCTAAGGTTCCATGGACTGATTTAAACGAGCAGAGAAGTTGCATTAAAAATATGAGTAATGAAATGAACGAACCTGTGAATCAATTAGTAAGTGATTTACTCTTATTTGACACAAAATTATTGAGTGAAATAACGTTTATTTCAGCCAAATGCTAATCAAATTTTGGAGCGTCTGATGCAAATTCGAGATTACATGTCTCAAGTTGCATTAATGGTAGAAACGTTGCAAAAATCGGGTGATCATGTAAGTAATTGATATTTGATATATTGAAAACATTAATAAAACAATATTTATCTTTCAGCGTGTGCTCGAAAGGTTGACTAAACTGCAGAAAGTTTACAGCGATTTACAATTGAGTGAACAACAACTAGTTAAATTGTTAGACAAAATATCGGTACGAAATGAAGAATGAAGTGTAAAAATAATAACATGTGTTGCAATTAACCGTGTTACTGTTTGATTGATACTAACACTAACATTTGTTTTATAGAAAAGTAAAAAAGGGGAAATGGTTAGATTTTCCAAACTGTTGAATCATTTAGAAAGTCAAGAGAGTGAATGTCTGAATGAAATGCAACAAACTTTGGTAAGATAATTGACCTAATATGCTTTTTCATGTACAACTAATATTAATTAATGAATATTAATAAAGTGAAATTTGAATGGGAATTATCGAGTGTTTTACGCTTTCTTTTAAATTTTAAAGCAACTACAAGCTATGCCGATTCGTTCATCACTTGATGGCAAATCTCAGTCAAGTTTAGATGATTCTGACGATTCTGATAATGACGACGATGATGAAGAAGAGTTTGTTGATGAAGAGGATATAGAGTCTCCACGTTTAAATCAAGATGTAGTTATTTTTTTGAGCTAAAATTGTTTGAGAAATGTGATTTATTTTAATATTTTTGTTTGTAGGAGAATAATATACAAAGTACAGAAATGTACCAAAGTTCGAGACGAAATAAATTGCTTAAAAAAATGGCGCAATCCCAGGAAAAGGTTATTTTTATTATAAATCGTTAGCTGAGTTTGGATTAATGAAATGTATTTGACTATTAGTTGAAATCCTTACAAGATCAACAAGCAAGTTTACTTGCACTTCAAAGGAAAGCTGAAAATCAATTAGCTCAAGCTAAATCGATGAGACATGTAACAAATACCAAAATGGAAGATCCAACACCGGTAGATATTGAAAATGCTGCTGCTCGTGGTTTACAAGATGACCTCGAAAGTCTTCAAGACCGATTAAATGCGTTGAGAGAGATCCACGACAACAGGCAACGCGTTAGTAATTTGTTTGATATTAATTATTGAGTGAAAGAATTGTAATTAATTTATTTTGCATTTGTTGCGTGTTTAATTTATTAGGCCGAATCTATGGGGAAAACAACTGAGCCTGAATTAAAAATGGATGAGTGTGATTTGGTGACAGAAATGCAGAGACAAGAATTGCAGAATAAACTGCAAGATTTACAAGAAAAGAAACGATATATGGATAATTTGCTCCACGAGTTGAAGACGTTGCAAAATTATCAGATACCTGAAATGACAAATAATGGTGAGGAATAATAAAATTATTTTTATATAGTTAATGAAATATAAAACGAAATAAATGAATTTCACAGAAATGTTTTCAGATCGAATTAAAGAAGGCGTCGGTGCAACGGCTGTTGCAAAACAAACAATGGAAAACGCTCAAGATGCGTTAGAAATGATTAATCCAGATGAAAAGATGAAGTAATAAAATATTCTAATTAATTGGTATTATTTAAAATAATATTTTGTTTATTAGAAAACTGGTGGAAATGAAACTTCGTCTGAAACATCTACAAGATCAACTGGCAAATTATAAACTTGAACCAAACGAAATAGAAGAGTGTTTCGAACATTCTATTTCAAACATTCCTGCCACTTCAAAAAAGGAGCAAGTGAGGTATTTACTCATATTAATCTTGTTTTCAAATTAGTTACTTCTGAACTCATTTTTTCTAATCACAGAAACCAAACTGAGAGTCGTGTTGTAAACAAGAGACCGCATAAGAAAGATAATTTAAGTCGAGAACAGTTTAATGAATTAAAGATGGATAACAGACAAGGAGATGTGGAAGATTGTTTAGAAAATGAAAACTGGGAAGGAAATAACGAGATGCAATTACAGTTCAGAAAATTACAGGTGGCTAAAGATAAATTATGTAAAATGCAGGATCTGTTAAGTGCTTTAAAAGACAAACGACAAGTAACTGATGATAAAATTGGCATCGTTCATAAGTTACTACTCGAAACTTTGGACAAGGATGATGATCACGCTTCGAGTTTTACGAGTCAAGGCATGTCGAGCGATCAGTTGAATGAAAATGCTGCAGAGAACGTCGAAGAACATTTGCCAAAAGAAAGAAAAAGGTTAAACATAATTTTAATATAATGAAAAAAATAATTTTAAAAAATAATTTCACTGATTTTATTTATTTTTTTAATTTTTTGTTTGTTGTTTTTATTTTTAAGTAGACGCAGTGGTTGCATTTTAACTCCGGAAGAGCAGCAATTGAACATCGATCAATTGCTAGAAGAAAGTCATTTACTTTTAGATGTACAGGAGCAATTCAACATTAATCAAGTACATCCGAACAACATCGACGTATCGTTGCCTACAAGTAAGTCATTCGAGCAGATTCGAAAATCAGAAACACGAGAAGTGCCGCAAACAAGTCGTCGAATGCCTGTTCAGAAACATAATGAAGAAAAAGATACAGTTTCTTCTCGACGAAAAGAAGAACACGCTAATAAAAACTCGACTAAAAAAATATCTCTGAGAAAACATATCGATGCTGAAGCCACTAGTGGCGAATTAGTGAGTTCGAATCAAGAAATTTGGTCGGAAGTACGACAACAATTTATTTTGAAGGAGGAACTTCGACAAAAGAAACGAGAGTTAGAAGAATTGATGAAAAAAGATAAAGGAAAAATTAATTCACGCAATCAAGACAACATGAGCGATAATGTGTCGTATTCAAATAAATCTGATGCATTAGGCTTGAGTTATATCGGTACTGAAGGTACCACAGTCGCAACATGGGGTGGATCTACTCAAGGAAATCTGGATGAAGATCAAGAAGATCAAAACAGTCATGAAGAAATTGAAGAGGAAAATGAAGTTTATTCCAGCGAAGATATTGTTTTGCCCGCCAATAATCCGACTTTCTGTGCACGTAACGACACTCGACCTCCTCGTGTCAAGGATCGTTCGACGCATCAAGTAGATGAACCCGATTCAAATACAGGAGCTGATAGAAATATGTCTGTGAATGTTTCAACTGCATCAAAAGGATCTGTGGAATTTAAAGGTCTGTCTTGTTGGTATCGAATTGTTTGGTTTTCAGTGATATAATTTGAAAATTAATATTTTGTAGATACTCGAAAAACATGGGATAAGGTTCCATTAACGAGAGATTCGGTTAGAAATTGGAATACTCGTTCGAATCTGAGAAGATCTGAATGTCAGGTATTTTGTTAGTTTCGATTTTGAAAGGAAAAATGTAATTTAATTTTTGTGTTTAGGACGGAGATGGAGAAGATTCGTCTGGAGGTGTTGGTTTAAGGCCGGATGCAAATGCTCAGATGAACTGGCAACAACAAACAATGCAGTTTATGCAACATCTGGAACAAACTAACATGCTTCATCATTCCATTATAAGAGATCAAAATTCTTTAGCTAGTTTATTACAACAAATGAACGCATTTTCAAGTAAATAAAATGTCAAAATAATTGAATTAAATTGGGTTTTAATAAATATGTACTTTTAGATAACCCAACTGAAGAAATAATGAGACCTCAATTACCTGAAGTAATGCAACTTGTTTCTCATCAGTTGCAACATCAACAGCAATTAGTGAATATGCACCAATGTCATCATCTCTTGTACTTACAACAACTGTCAATGCAACAAGTGCAACGCCAATTGCAGCAAGTAAATGTTTGTAATTTAATTTATTTGTAATAAATTTTAATTAAAATTGTGTTTGTTATTTTAGTTGTTACACGTTGACAGCGCTGAAGCTCCGTATATTCGTTATGGCAATCCTGAAAACAGTGATCAACATCCTTTGATTCCTCCGTCCTGGTTTGCTAATAACCAAATGCCACAAAGTTCAGTTGGTGCTAGTGGATCCGAAATGGGCAACAACTTGTTTTCTGCCAATTTTATTACTTCAGATCAGCAGACTTTGAACAACCAAGTTGCTCCTGGAATACGTACAAATAATTACTGGGATAACTTTAGGAGTTATTCTCGACAAAATTTACTCTCTGCATCATCCGGGAACAAAAGTGGCAGTAGGGAAACTACTATTTTGAATCCACCAACTCAAGAAACTTCCATTTTGCAAAATCCTGGACAAAATCGTCGCCGGGTACCCCAGGATGTTGTTCAAACTTCAACAGCTGAGTCTTCGAGAAATCCTGAAGACTTTAATGTGTCTTTTCAAAGGCAGATGGGTACAGAAAATGCAGTATTTCAACCAATTTGGTAAATATTAATGGTATAAATTTAAAAATTGTAATTACATTTGTAAGTTTTTCTAATTTTAGTCCAATTTCACGCGTGTTGTCTGCAAAGACCAAATCGAAGAAAAAAGATAAAGTAAATGAAAATTGTCATCAAGAAATAGGTAAATTATACAAGTAAACATTTAATATTTTCTTTCTTAATTTTATGTTTGTCTCATTTATGTTTATTTTTAGATGGGAAAGGAATGACACGAAGTATGGAACAGTCACGTGATGCTGCTGCAAAGAATGAATTTCAAAAGTTTGGTTTGAATATTGGATCTGGTGCTACTGCATTTCAAACTAATACTGCCAGTGCTTCATCCAGTGCAGTTTCCTTTGATTCTGCGCAAGAAGGAAATATGAGTTTTCGTAATTCACAAGATCAACGGTAATATTTAAAAATATTATTAAAACACTTAAATAAATTGTATACTTACAGTTATATTATTATCTTTTTTAGTGAACCTTTTGATATTAACGAGCGCTCATTATTCGAAACGATGAGAGAACCCATTTATTCTGAAGTGGCATTATTGATTTCTCAAAACGAAACCAGACCTCATTTTCTCATTAGAATGTTTAGGGAATTACAAAAGCTAAATTCCGATTATCTTCGTCAAAATGCTTTAGTTTCGCTCTCTGAATTAATTTCACATTTAACTACAATGGACCAGACAAGTCCAAGTTCACCAACCGGACGTCGAACATGGAATGAACAGGCAACAAATTCATACGAATTAGCGAGTGAAAGCGTTGCAACGTCTGATGAAGAAGAAATTCGAGTAAGAAAAATAAAAAAAATTATTCAGTATCACTGAAAAATATGTATTATATAAATCTTTTGCAGACACGTTTATCGAAAATCTGTACCTCATCACAAAACACGGAAGTTACAAATGTTAAAAGTACAAAACAAAAGATTCGTGGTCAGCATTTTGATTATGCTGAGACAGTTGATAGTACAGGTACAATTACTTCTCCGTCTGCTTCAGGAGAGCAACCGTATTCTAGTAGTATGATAGAAGGGTTAAATCATGCTCACAAATCGAAAGAAGTAAATCAACAAAACCTAAATTCGTTCAATAACACTAGTCCTTTGGGGTCAATCGCAAATCAGTCTCTCTCAGAAGAAGCTTCCATTTCAGTTCGAGAAGAAGAAAGCGAAGCAAATATGTCAGGAATATCGGTTAGTATTTAATTTTTTTTGACTTTATTATTTATTTGATTTGTTTTTGTTTTTATTTCTTACTTTTAGTATTCAGAATTGACTTCTAAACAATTAGATGATAAAATACAGGCTATTATGATGGAAGTAATTCCTTTTTTGAAAGCTCATTTGGACGATGTTTGCTCTTCTAAATTGTTATCTTGTTTACAACAACTCGTTATTTCACTCGCGACTCAACGAGACGTTGATGCTGAATTTACAAATTTACTGCGAAAGCGTCTAACTAATTCTTTACAAGCAGCACATGCGAAATACACAGGAAAAAAGTATTGAAATTTTATTTTTATTTTATTTTATTAATTTCAATTGATTATTTTTTTAAAATCAGGTTGAGAGATTGTGGTGAAAATTTGCTGGTTGATACGTCAGAGGCTCTTGTTGCTGAATTGGCGTGTGTTCATCTTCTTCATAATGTCGAAGGCACGAATAGCACAAGAACAAAAACAAAAAATAATTATCGATCTATTTCTCAGGTATAAAATTAATTAATTAATTATTTATTTTATTAATTAATTGATTATTTATAGAATTTCCCAGCTATGGGTAGTAGTAATGAAAATAGTTCAAAGAAAGAAAACTTGTTTACCAATCGTGGAAACATTTCAACAAATCTCGACGTAGAAGCCACAGATGCTGATGAATGTCTTGCAAGTAAAATGGAAGAAGATGAATTAGGTCATGTAAGGTTTTTTTCTTTTAATATTTTTACACAAATTTAATTATTTTTTATATTTTAAAAAACTTAGTCACGCGATGATTCTATGGCTGCGAACTGTGATACTTTTGATAATGAAGACGCCAGTCGTACTTCTAGTATGAACTCGTTTAAAGATAGTTTACAGTGTGAAACCGAACGGTATGTAAAACGTAAATTAATTTATTTTTAAATGTCGTGTAATCTATTATTTTTTCATAGATCATTAAAATCAAATGAACAAATGTCACCGCAAGAATTATCACCCGGAGCTTGTGCATCAGCTTCGACAATTGTTAAAGATTTTTCAGGTTCTCGATCGGAATCAACTCACTATCAACATGAAGTCAGATTGAATAACTTTAAATTTTTAATGCTTTTTAAAACAATTGGTTATGGGATTATTTCAGGTGGCTTTTAATGAACTAGATAATGAAACCGAAGATGGCGCTGAAGATAATCTCGATTTAGCTGAAGCAGATCAACCTCAAAACTTTGTTTTATTGGATAGAATTGAAATTGATGATATGGAAGAACATTCTTTAAATGCTGATGCCACTCGAGCCGAAGATGATCAAGAGCAAAGAAATGCGTTACAGAATGCTGAGGTATAAACGAAATTTTACACTTTATTTTCTTAAAATGTTATTTACATTAATATAAATAGATTCGAGGAGCAGAAGGTGGGGTTGAGCAAGGACTTGACGAAGTGCCAATTAAACTTTTGCCTTTGTTTCAACGCGAGTTAAGTGCTCAAATGGCAGAAGAAGAATCTGCTAATAATTTGATCGATGAAATTATCAACGAGTCAGTGGAATCTGAGTTGGCTGAAAATATTTCTCTTCGACAACCAGGTAATGCTTATAAAATAATATTTTTTGTTCTGCTTTAAATTAATTGAATTTTTTTTTTAATATTTAGATAATAAATGACATCAGTGCCTTAAAAGCGTATTTTTTCTATTCTTATTAGGAATGTTGGTTTATTTCATATTATTATAGTTTCTTTTGTAAATAATACTATTAATCGTTAAAAAAATTTCATGTAACCGTTCATTATTACTATTTTATCGGTTGCTTTATTTCTCATTTACGTGCTTCTGTGCCATTAATTAAAATTCTTAATTAGTATCTCAGACTTTTTTTAAGCTCTCGATTTTTAATAACAGTGTTGAGAAGGAAATTGTTCTTACTAGTTGTAGTGGTTAATTTATTGTATTGGAAAGGATTGTTATATGATAAAATTAACAAAAGTAAATAAAACGTTTTGTGATACTATATTTGTGTTCCTTTTAAAATGTGACAACAGAGGGAACTGTGCAATGACGTCATGTTGCTCGTATTAATGGCTTCTTTCACTCCTCTTTAAATGTCTGGAAACTACTATTTTGTTATCGTAGGTCACTACGACAATCCTCTATTTGAAATTGAAATAACGTCAACAAAGACGGAATCAAAGGTGATTTAATTTAAGAATTTTAAAGTGAAAACAAATAAACGACATTTATTATATTACAGAAAGATGATCATCGTCATTTAAGTCAGTTTATTGCACATGCATCGCTGGATTTAATCGATGAACAAATGTGGAATACAAATTCAATGTATCTGAAAACTGTGGATAAATTCAACGAATGGTTTGTGTCAGCATTTGTCACTGCTGGTCATATCCTTAACAAAAATAAATTTAACACTTAAGATTTGAAACAGTTAAATCATAAACATTTTTCTTTAACTTTAAAGCACGTATTAGATTTGTAATGCTTCACGACCTCAAAAATGATGATGGAATTAGGAATTTTTTCACAGAAGTATACGAAATATTTATTAAGGTAAACATAAAATATATATGCAACATATTTACTGAAAAACCAATTGTGTTTTAGCTTTCAATGAACCCATTTTACTCATCAAACGTACCGATAAAATCTGCAGCTTTCGAAAAAAAGGTTCAAATATTTGGTAGAAAACATTTGCTCAGTTGATTAACTTTATTTATAAAAACATGTGTGACTTTAAATGTTTGTTTACTTTATTTACAATGGATTTATTTCTGTATATCTTAGTTAATAACCTCAACTAAAGTTCATTTTCAGTTCATTTACACTTTTACTGTCGATAGTCATACAATTATTCATACAGTAATTAAAATTCAAAGGCGCATTGGCCTATGTTGTGTACAAAAATATAAATTGTGATGTCTCAAACTACTGAACTCATCTTCACAAAGAATTAGGCATTTGCTTCTATATACATATATATATATATATTTATATATATAAATGTATTTTTAAGGCAATCATTTCTAATACTACACAGATCTTTAGTCATTAAACTTATATACATCAATAACAAATCAACATTCCAAAGTAAAGTTTACATAAAAATTGTACTTTGAACAGCAGCAAATGTTAATTTAAACAAATCTATGCAGTTATTGACAAAAATACAAAAAGAAATATATTATAAATATTAGCTGCAACGAATTAATATAGAAAAATAAAAAGAACAAAGAAAAAATGAGAAGATCACTGCAAAAATATATATTTCTTAACATGGTCCACTATTTCATAAATATGAGATTTTTTTTGTTTAAATGTTTGATATATTTGAGTAAGAGATAAGCGAAAATATTTTTCAAATATGGTATCGCTTCAATTTTTCACTCACTTAAGTTTTAATTTTTTCTTTTAGTTCAGTTAACTAAATCTATATTTAATTTAACATATTTTTTTTTTAAGTATTTTCTCATTGAATTGTAAAGTGCACTGTATTTAAACATATATTTGTTGAAACACTTATGGTCACTTATTTAAAATTAGGCCAAATTGATTGGTAGTTATGGCGGTGTAACCTGAGGAATTTCACTTAATAATAATTGCTCATGATTTAAAATCTATAAAAATAGACTTCTTTGATCATCATGGGTCTGCAAACACAAGTAGTTTCAGTTAAACGTTGCTATTTTTGTTTTTTACATTTCAATTTCCGTTAGTCTGGTCTATGAATAGGGATTTTCGGAATAAATTCAATTAACAGAACCTTGAAAAAGAAAATAAACTCAATTAAGATCAAATAATAAATATTAAAATAAACTTTGCTTACATATTCCATCATACTACTCGAATCACATCTCTGTTTAGTTAATCTCCAATGTAATCCTAACTGTAAAAAGTTGAGAAAATTGATATTTTTCTTCAATTTCCCATTACTTTAAATATTCACCTTGTGGTAAAGACGACTGTTTTCCCATTCGAGAACTTTTTCTATTGAATGCTTAGTCTAATAGAAAAATAAAATAAAAATCAAATATATTTCGAGTCTTTTTTCTACAATTCTTAGTTAAATCTTACTCTTTTACTTAAGCAAATGACTGGCCACAGAGAGCAACCCAGTGTGCAACAACAGCACATGCATCCACAAAACAACCATTTTACATTGACGGGAAGAGTTTTCTTTAGTACACTGTTTATTCTAAAAATTGTGGCTTTGAATTCTTCTGGAGCCACCTGTAAAAATATTTTTAAAAAAAAAAAGATTAATCAAATTATTAAGAATTAAACATCGAAATAATTTACTTTAGCTGATAGTGCACAGGGAAATTCTTGTTCAAATCTGTTACTGAGTCCAAACCTATTTTAATAGAAGAAAAAAATAAATAAACACTCTTGAGTTTTGGCTGATTCACTGCAGTTGATGATTGTGTTTGTCATCATAAAGTTCGTAATCGACTAATTAAATAACAACGCACGACAGATTTAATTACTTACACTGTCATGTTGCCAGCCCCTCTAATAATCACTGGTTCTGGAATAACGGAGTATATAGTATCATCTATTACTCTTTCTTCTTCTTCGTCTTCTTCGTATATCGCATCAAAATCGGCCATTTTCACCCTGCATGCGTCCTATTAGATCACTTTATCACCACCAATGGCGCTGACAATTTTATTCACACATTGTTATCTTAATTAGGATTTAAAGAAACAAGTTTTTGTATACAACTTTATTATATTTATGCAATGTTGTAATTATTCAGCGAGCGTAATTGTAAAAAATATAATAACATGTTAATAAAAAAATTCTCACGGAATCATTTAAAGAAATACCCACTAGGTTTCACTACCAACAAGGTTATTTATTTTAATAGACATTACGCAAAGACCACATGAGCATATGAAAACATTGCGAGATCTCCCTGACAATAGAAAATACACGCAGCTTATTTAAATTTTAAGAGAAGAATAACAATTTCTTCCGTTTATTAGAATTGAACTTGTTTTCGTGCTACATCCTGAGTCAGGTTAAAGCAGTGACAACAAAATCCTGTGAGTTTTCATTATTTTTTTTTAAAATTCTAATGTAAATAATGTACAATTTTGTTTAATATTAGTAGAAAAATATTTGTACATTATTGAGTCACATTAGTTTTTATTGTTGACGACTAATTGTCAGGTGATATTCACTATTCATTAATATCAAAGCGATCGTATTCGTGCTTGACAGTAAATACATTTCGACGTAGAAATGCAAAAACTTCCTTTTGAATATCAATTTGAATGTTTATTGCATGACAACAAAAGATTTTAATCATTTGAGTTGCTTACTAGATAGCGATCGGTTGGTACTAAATATAGGTCTTCTCCACAGGTAAAAACAATCGAAACGATAAAATCGATGCACCATGATGTGCGATTCGACGTCGGTAAAGAAGAAAGAATTGCCAGGACAAAATAACTACAAATCGCAAATATGGCCAACATTAAGAAGCGCATTATTCGTCGTAGGAACAGCAGTTATTATATTTGCAGCTGCATGCAACACTATCACCTGGTACATCATTGATATTTTATTTTTAAGATTGTAAAATATTTTAAATTTATGTATATTTTTTTGATTTAGGCATTTGCAACGATTTTGGGGGGCTTCTGGTGATTTTTGGCAACGACAATGGGATAAAGTTTATTATACATTCGGTGGAAATGAATATTATATTTGTGTTATTGGTAAATGTGATGTGAACATATGTTTGTGGCAGATGTTTTGTTTTTATGTATTTTTTTTATGTTTAGGTACAACTATTTTAGCTATTTGTATTTACTGGGGTGTTGGCATTATTTACACCATCATGGACATCACCGGTCAACCGGCAGCTATTATGAAGTATAGAATACAACCTGACAAAGACGAACGCGTAAATTATTATTAAAAATGAATAAATTTAAATGATAATTTGTATGATTTTTTCAGCTGGATATGAAACGTTTAAGGAATGTGATTTTTCAAGTTGTTATTAATCAATTACTTGGTATACCAGTTATTATTGCTGTTTATCATTTGATGCAACTGCGAGGAGTCAATCAAGGGTTGAAATTGCCTACTTTTCAATGGGTTTTATTGGAATTGGTTGTTTTCGTTATTGTCGAAGAAGTTGGCTTTTATTACTCTCATAGGTAAAAATATTTTGTTGATAATAATTGGTTTTATTTAAATTTTTATCATGTTTTATTAGATTATTGCACCATCCTCGTGTATACAAACACATCCACAAAAAACACCACGAATGGATTTCACCGATAGCTGTTACAGCTATTTATTGTCATCCGATCGAACACATTCTTTCCAATTTGATTCCTCCACTTTTGGGACCTCTTATTATGGGTTCACATTCAGCCACTCTTTGGCTTTGGTTTACAGTTGTTATTTTATCTACACTCAATGCTCACAGTGGATATCATTTTCCATTTTTCCCTTCACCCGAAGCGCATGACTTTCATCATCTCAAGTAATAACAAGTTTTATCAACATTTGATAAGATTAAACATTATTATTAATTGAAATTGCACCATTTCAGATTTAATCAGAACTTTGGCATGCTAGGTCTTCTTGATCGCTTACATGGAACCGACACTTTGTTTCGAAATAGCAAGGCATATCATCGCCACATAATGCTTCTGAGTCTGGTTCCAATGCGCCAATTGATTCCTGACGAGACAAAAGAGAAAGCTTCTTAAAATAAATTAATATATCCACATTTTATATCATTTCTCACAATCGGGCACTGCATCACAGTATTTATTGAGCAATGAGAAACCAATTATTACACTAAATATTGTGAGGATTTAGATTTTCGTCTTCCTGACGGAATAAGTAAAAGGAAATTTTTATTTCAAAGTTTTATTTTCGTTTGAATGCGGAATTGATGTACATTAATATTAAATACATTGTTTGTGATGTAAATTAATTTTGATGGCTATTAAAAATGATATATTCGACGTTTTATAAAGCATCTACAATATCACACATGAGTTTATCGAGTCCATCGCAAGTTTCTTTTGCTTCTTGTGCCCCATTTGTTTCAGAGGGATTTAATCCTACTACGGGTACTAAATATTTACTGTCAACATCGAGATTTTCAGGTAACATTGTAAGCGCTTCTTTAAGTATTTCCATCACTTTATCAAAATGTTTTTGAAATCTTTCGGCTGTTTCCAGTCTTTGTCTTTTCTGCACTTCCATCATCACTCGGAGTGTTTCACGCGCTTGATGCGGTCGATACTCATTGATCAAATGATGAATGTGAATAAAAAGTAAGTTTAAATCGGAAATTTTCTCTTCTCGTTTAGATGTATCTGGAGATTTGATTAATATGTCCAACAAGTCTAAGAAATTCACTAAAATTGAGTGGTTGAGTTTCTTCAATTCACGTTTGTGATCGAAATTTTGAGGGTAAAGGCGTTTAATTCCTTGTGATTCGAGCGGTCTAATGATCAAGTCATCGGTATTAAAAGGCACTCCAAACATGGAATAAGCGTCGGGAATGGGTGGCGGTGGACGGGGTGGTCGACCAAGTTTCATTCGTTCTTCAGAAAACAAACTAACGTACTGAACAGGTGGTAAGGGAAGAGAACTAACTTGCTGTGTTTCCGACATCTTTAACGTTATCTGAAAATTTTAATAATTTGTAGTAACGGAATATTAACAAACAGACATCTACCAAGTTACTTATAATCCTCGATTACTAAATAGAACGATCAGTATCTCAATTCTGGCATCAGATCTCTATTTCATAAACTAAACTGAACGGCCATTTTGTAAATATACATTGCAAGACCATGACGTACGGAATTAGATAGAGAAGCTGTGCTTTTAGTGGCGCTATCTAGTGAGAAGTAGTAAAAGTTTATAGAGACATTAGTGCAGGCCAGATGCGTGAATTGATTTGTAAGATTGGTTCGCTTTTATGTGTCACAGATGAGCCGACATAAAACACCTGTTGATATATTTACGTGAGCTTAGGGGTCAAATGTTCTAAATATTTGCAGTTTTTTTGCTCAATATTAACAAACCGCACCCACCTGATGCTTGTACAACATTTTAGGAGTGAACAGTGTATGAATTTAAGTAATGAAGTGTATGACGATGGCCGAAGAGGATGCAGAAGACATCCTCAAACAAGCTTTGATGGTTAAACGATCACAGAATAAAAGAACTTTTGGTCCAATTAATTATAAAACTCGATGGTTTGTATTAACAGTTGACAGTTTGGTTTATTACGATGGCTCATCAGCAGAGGTAAGTTGATTTGTATTTGAATTTGAATTTGATGTAGGTCACTCATAAATGTTCACATTGTTTACAGAAAAAAGGAAGAGAAAAAGGACGGATTAATTTAAAAACAGTTCGTGCTGTGGAAAATGTAATTGATCACGCACTTGAGAAAAAACATGCATTTCAGGTTAATTTCTCAATTTGTAATTTCTCAATTTTTTCTAAATTGAATTTTTATTTGATAATTTTTTAGCTTATTTACAATGAACACATTTTATACATAATGGCGAATACTAGTGATGAACGTACAGAATGGGTTACTTTATTAAGAAGATGTAATACTTGAATTATTTTATTAAGAGTTATTTATTTATTAATATTAATATATTGTATATTTTTTTAATTTAGTGTGCCAAGCAAATAAATCAGTGATTGACAAATATCATCCTGGTGTTTTAAGTGGAAGACGTTGGAGTTGTTGTGGTGCTTATAAAACTTGTATTGGTTGTGAACAAACTTGGAATTGTACTCCGAATAACAACTCGACTAGTCAGTCGTCTGCTGATATTGTTTCATCAAATGGTAGAGCTATTACACCAGATTTTAATGATTCTTCGACAAGTTTTGACAATTTAAATCAAGTAAAATGATTTGTTTTTACAATTTATTATTTAAATTTTAATGTTGTTAATGTTGTTAAATGAAGAGGCCGAAGCTTCCTAAAGTTGTCGTATGTCTTTACCCATTTCAAGCAATCGAACAGGGTGACTTGGATTTAATTAAAGTAAAAAATGTAATTATTATTATTAATTTTTAAAAATATTTAATTAATTTCATTTGCAGGGTGAAGAATATGAAGTTATTGATGACTCGAGGGAAAATTGGTGGCAAGTTAAAAACAAGCACGGGTAAAATTATATTATTTATTATAAATATGTCATTATACTCGAATATTTGTATTTAATATTTCAGAGAAATTGGTTATGTTCCTAGTAATTACGTAGAAGAGAAATCAGCCCTCGGACTTCATCGATTTGACTGGTATGTTGGAGATATGAGTCGACAACGGTGTGAAATGTTATTGAAAAACGAAGCTGGAGGTTGTTTTGTTGTGCGTAACTCAAGCAGTAAAAACATGTACACGCTCTCAATTTTCACCAAATTGTAAATATATAATTAACTATTTAATACAAAAAATAAATTTTTAATAATTTTTAATATTTTTCAGTCCACATGCTCAGGTGAAACATTATCTCATTAAAACAAACAGTAATGGAAAATATTACTTGGCAATCAAGCATGCATTTTCTACTATCGAGGATCTTGTACAATACCATAAATTTAATAGTGCAGGTTTGGTCACACGTCTCAAGTTGCCTTTGAATTGTGCTCGAATGGCACCAAACACAGCAGGACTTAGTCATGGTAAGTAAAGAAATAAATGAATAACACAAAGTTGATTGCGAAAATTAATTCTTTATTCGTTTAAATAGATAAATGGGAAATTGATCCGTCAGAATTGACATTATTGGAAGAATTAGGAAGTGGACAATTTGGAGTAAGTTAAAATGATTTGTTTTTTATTTTTGTTACGAAATAATCTTTGTATCTTAATAAATGCGTCATTTGATTGGTTTAAGTGGTGAGTTTAAGTCTTAATCCTAAATAAATATGTTTTAATATATTAATGTATAAGAAATACAATTTATTTTTACCATTTTATTATCAGGTTGTAAGACGAGGAAAATGGAGGGGTAGTATTGATGTAGCTGTAAAGATAATGAAAGAAGGAACAATGTCGGAAGATGATTTTATTGATGAAGCTAAAGTGATGACGTAAGATACTAATTTTATTTTTTGAAAATTTGATTATTCTTAAACAATTATTTTTTCTTTTTAATTTTTAATAGAAAACTCCAGCATCCTAATTTGGTCCAATTGTACGGTGTTTGCAGTACACATCGTCCGATATTTATAGTTACTGAGTACATGAAACACGGTATCTATTAATTAATAAAATAAAATTAAGTTTAAAGATTTATCTTAATGAAATTATTCTCAAACTTAGGTTCACTCCTTAACTTTCTAAGGAGGTACGAATCTCGGTTTCTACAAAAACCCGAGATTTTATTGGATATGGCTTTACAAGTTTGCAGCGGAATGGCGTATCTCGAGCAGCACAATTTTATTCATCGAGATCTTGCAGCTAGAAATTGTTTGGTCAGCAGTGATCATGTTATTAAAGTTGCAGATTTTGGTTTGGCGAGGTATAATCGTGATCATAACTGAAAAAACAACTTTTTTCTTCAACTCTATACATTAATAGATGTGTTCTTGATGATGAATACACAAGTTCTGGTGGAACTAAATTTCCTATTAAGTGGGCACCTCCTGAAGTTCTAGGTTACACGAGATTTAGTAGTAAATCTGATGTTTGGGCTTACGGTAATTAAAATTCACACCGAAACAAAATTTTATTGTTTAACTTAATTTATTTTCAAGGTGTTTTAATGTGGGAAATTTTTACGTGTGGAAAAATGCCATACGGTCGTGCTACTAATGCTCAAGTTGTGGAGCAAGTTCAGAGAGGTCAGCGGTTAGAGCGACCTCGAGCTTGTCCTAGAGAAGTTTATGTCATCATGAGTTCATGTTGGGAAAAGGTGAAATAAAATTTAAATTTAAATTAAAAAAGAACTTAACAATTGAAAATTTTTATTTTAGAATTTTGAATTAAGGCCACCATTTCGAACCTTGAAACAAAGACTGGAGAAGTTAATCGAAGAATGTGATTATGCTGATGATTAACCTTCAGGCATATTAAGTTAATTTATATGCATGAAATGAAATTCCGTGTTGCCATTTTTTTTAATTTAAATTTTATTTTATTATTTAATTTTATACTTTTTATTGTGGTGTTTTAGGTAAAATAACCCGTGGTTTTTAATATTTTCAAAACCGTGTGAAATAATAGAAATTTAGTGAAAATAAATTTTAAATAACAAATTAATCTTTATTTTCTAAAAGTTTCTTTAGAATTTCCATTACAGCACTCATATTAGCTTTGTTTTCACTCGATTTGCGTACCATACCAATTAAGGTATTCAAAACCTTCGTTTTTCCTCCACGATATTGTTTCACTAACTTTTCGTTATTATTTAATACATCTTCACATAGTTTTCTTAGAGCTGAATCATCACTAATTTGCTTTAAATTATTTTCTTCAACAATCTAAAGAGTAAAACGTTTGTATCATATCATATATTAGAAATTTTACAATTTGTTATTACTGTTGTAGGACTTCTTTTATCTCCCAATAACATCATTTCTAATACTTGTAATTTAACTTTATCAGTGATGATTTTATTTACATACAAGTCAAGTAGTTCTGCAAGATTCCTCGTAGAAATTTTACTGAAAATTAAAAATAAAAACACTTAAACAACTAATTTTAATATAATTATAATTTCCTTTACCATTGAAGCAGAGTTAATTCATGTTTGTTCAATAACGTATATAAGTCATTAAGCAACAAATTGAGAACTTTAGACGGTTTTTGATTTGAATTTACATCGATCACACCTTCAAAATATTCCAACAATCCTTCTTCTCTCTAAAAAAGATGTTAAATTATTAACTTAGATACTAAGTTTCATCTCTACTTAAACTTACGACTAAAATTTGAGCCGAATGCAAAGGTATGTTATATTTTTCAATAATTTGTTTTCTTATTTGATCCGGTAATGGAGGGATTCGAGATGCAATAGAGGGGATGTTTACTAAATCATCTGGGCTATTCACTTGATCACTTAGTCTTAATGGTGGTAAATTGGGCTCTGGCATAAACCGGTAGTCCTGTTGAATTTCTTTATCACGCATTGCAACAGTTTGTCTGATAAAGTGAATATTAACTAGTAATCAAGTCAAAAATTCCTTTAAATCTCGTATGTACTTTAATTTACTGTCAAACATTCTTGTCTCGTTTGTTACTTCCAAATTTGTTTCGCGTAACTCAATTTGACGATTAATTTCATAATCTGTGAAAAACGTTAATTATTTTAGTAAACATTATTTTAAATGTGAAGATTACAGTGATTTATCTTACCAATTGCTTTTGCAACTCCTCTCACACTTCCTATATTTTTAATTTCAGTTCTTACTCCTTTAGGATAACCAGGTTTATTTATCGATACGTTTGCGTCAACTCGTAATGAACCCTCTTCAAACCAAATTTAATTCAAATTTTTTTAAAAGTTAAAAACAAAAATGAATTTTATTACCTTCCATTTTCCCATTACATGTTCCTATACAACGTAGTAAAACTATGAGTTCATCGACTAAAGCTGCTGCTTCCTCTCCATTTTTCAAATCACAGTCAAATACTATTTCCATTAAGGCCATACCAGCACGATTAAGGTCGATTAAACTTTTGTTTTCGTCTTCATCGTGCAACGATTTACCGCTATCTTGTTCTAATTGCAATTGCAGTACTCGTGATGAAAGATGGTAAGGATTTGGGGTGTTATTAGTACGTAAAAACTTAAAAACACCATCCTTAGCTATCGGTTGGATTTGTTGAGTTATTTGATAACCAGCCTACAAATTGTATTTAAAAAATATTTATATTTTTTTTACTTAAATTGTCACCGGAATTTCTTAATCATCTTACTGGTAAGTCAGCGTAAAAGTAATGTTTACGATCGAATGTTGATACTTTATTTATTTTGCAGTTTAAACTTAAAGCTGTTAAGATGGCTGCTTCTACACATCTTCTGTTTAGAACCTATAAGTAAAATAAATTATTTTATTTTAAGTTTGTCATATAAACTCATTTTCAAATTACTTACAGGCAATGTTCCGGGTAAAGCTGCATCAAAAAATGAAACTTGACTATTCACAGGACTTGTAAACGATGTGCCCGAAGAGGAAAATAATTTGGATTTGCTGTTAATTTGGGCATGTATTTCTAAGCCAACTACACTTTCCCATCTGAAGATTAAAGGTAAATTGAATAGATCACGACTCGAAATTAGATGCAAATGATGCTTACTTGGGTTTAGTTTCGAATTGTGGTAATGATGTAGCTAATTTACGCACATAAATGAGATGGCTTGATGGCACTTTTAATGCATGACTGAGGCTTGGTTTACCATTCAAGTTGTAATATTTTATAAAGTAAAAAGCAGACGATGTGAATTTCATTTTCGTTAACTGGAAGCTGGAATGACGCTTCTGAATTCATAGTTCAATGTATTAACTCTAGACGGTACTGCATTTGATGTTAATGATTGAGTAAAATTAAACAGCAACGAAGAATTATGCTTTTTATTTATTAAGACTATTTGGCACTAACATATTAATTTAAATTAAATTAAATTATTTCTTAAGAGTTTAATAATTTAATATTTCTACAAGCAGACGAAAGTGCTAGAAAGTGGTGATCTCTAGTGGGATAGTTAGCGGGAATTTAATTTTCGTGCCAATAGATGACACCGTGTACCCGAAAGAATTAAAAATTGCGCTATTGCGCCCATTTAATCTTTGCGTATGGTGTGTCCGCGAATACCGCGAAAA